>MU219409.1:58528-85093 GCA_018584345.1 Thuja plicata
CCTTTATATCCACCTCTGTGAAATCCTCTGCCTCTGCCTCTGTTCTTAGGGTTAGAGTCTTGTCTTGTCTTATTCTTTTCTTCTACCTTCAGTGCCAACTAAAAACATTTTTGCACCGTGGTTGGTGCCCACAAACTTATCTCTTCTTGAATGTTTTCTCTCAAACCACCCATATACCAAGCAACTTTTACTACTTCTTCTTCTTGCACTCTTGATCTCAGACATAGTATATGAAATTCTTCAGTATATGCAGTCACATCCAAATCTTTCTGTCTCAAACTCTACCTCTTTCTATGAAGCTAAATCTCACAGTCTTCAGGGAGATAATTCTCCTTAATCTTTGACACCATAGCCTGCCAATTTGCAATATGCTTTTTACCTTCTGTTTCTCTTTCTTCTTGGATGAATTTCCACCAAGTTAAGGCTGCTCCTCTCAATCTAGACTTAGCAAATTTCACTTTCTATGCTTCAGTCACTCCTTCACAATCAAAATGATTCTCCATTCCTTCAATCCATTCCATTACCAGCTCATAATCCATTTTTCCAGCGAGTACTGGTACTCCATCCAATGCCTTTCCACTTAGTGCCTTGATAGCCTTCAAGAATGGTTCTTCTGGCATAGGAGGGTCTGGTTCTGGTATAACATCCTCCTCTGCAACAGCTTTTCCTTTATTGGAACTCTCAGCTTCTCCAGTTACTTTATGAGCAATATCCTCTAGTTGTTTTCTCATTAACTCTAGAGTTTCCTCAAGGAGTCTATTTCTGTCCTTCTGCTCATTCACCTCTTTAGCCAACTCTACATTTGTCACCATGGATGATTCTCCTACTGATTCCTTAGTACTTTGAAACATCTACAATTTTCAAACCCAAATCTTTAACTTGGCTCTGATACCAATCTGATGGGGAGGTCACCTTGCTCTCCTAGACTCCTATTCTTTCTTAGGAATCTCACTTTGGACCCTATTCACTTCAGGATCTTCTAGACTCACACTTGAGTCTCTTAGGGTTACTCACAGAACCCTAACTAGAAGGATTTCTATGGTCCCTCTCTCCTAGGTTTCCTACCCACCAAAATTTTCTACTCTTCACCTTATCTTGCTCTCCATGACTGAATAATGTCAGTCATGCACCTTTCTCCTTCTATCTCTCTCTCCTACAAGTTCTCTAGTTGGACCATTTAGCTCACCTAGGACTTGTCTACAATTCTGGCTAGCCTCTTCTCAATTCCAAACACAGAAACATAATAAAAATACATTAGGGATGCTTCTTGACGGTCACACTCCATAGGATGGATTATAAGAGTCAAAAAGTATCCATGAGAGTTGACAGAATTCAAAATCCTACTCTACAGAAGTCTGCACACAATAGAAGCACACACAGAAAGCACAGGAAACTATTCTTTATTGAAAACCAAAAAATTACAATGTAAACTCAAATCTTCTATGCTAGTCTCCTCAGTATCTAACTTCTCCAACCTCTCTCAAAATGGTTCTTTTCTTCATTTTATATCTCAGCCTGTTCTTGATTCGTAACCGTTTCTAGGTTACCTGTCCACCTGAGGATTCTAACTACCTCGGCTCTTCATCTTCCTCCTGCAACTGTCATCACCTCATCATCAGCATGGTTATCTATGTGGACATCAGTTTCACTCTGTGGTGTTATCTTTTTGTTTTTCGTGTATGACCTTTTAACTTCCAGCTTCTAGGTTGGCAAGTCAACCTTCCTTTAGTCGCGGTATCACAACGCTTTCTCGGCTAGGTTCCTGCTCATACATTTTCCTTACTCTGAGTGTTAGTCGCACTATCGTGAGTCCTCATACTATGCATGGTGACCTTATGATATCTTGTCGCGCTCCCACAACACTTAAAACCACACTACCGATTACCCTGCGACCTTGCGATGCATTATTGTCGCATGCTCGCATCACTTCTAACCGAGCTGCCTGTTGTTCTACGACTTTGCGGTGCATTGCAGTCGTGCTCTCGCACACTTAGAAAACTAACTATCTGTTATCCAGTGACCTTGTGATACATTGCAGTTGCGCTCTCGCACACTCAGAAAACTAACTGTCGGTTGTTCAGCGATCACACGATAGACTAATGTAACTGTTATCGCAGCGTCGTAGCCATTTTCCCTTAACCACCTATCACCCGCCGACTGTGCGATACACTGTTATCACACCGTCGCACACATTTTCCGCTAACCACCAATAAACCGTTGACTTCATGATACACTAATGCGGCATCATCGCACCCTATTTCCACTTAACCGGTGATCTCCTGCGACTGTGCGATATATTATCATCACCTTGTCACACCTGTTTCAACTTAACTGTCGATTCCCTACCGTTTGTGCGATGAGTATAATGTCATCGGTTTGTTTGTTTAACCGCCCTCATGCTAGGAGTTATGAGCTGTTAGGGTTTAGGAAGATAGTTTCCTGCTAATTGTGATCTGCTCCATGATCACTCTGACCATTACTAGGGCTTGGAGCGAGAAACCCTAGGGTGCTCTGCACCAACTAGTATGCAAGGGGTATGCACAAGGAGAAGGGATTGACTATGGAGAAACCTTTGCACCCATTGCTAGGATAGAAGGAGTGAAAATATTACTTGCTTATGCTGCATGTAAAGGATTCAAGGTATATCAAATGGATGTCAAGTCTGCATTCCTAAATGGAATGCTTGAAGAAGAGGTATACATTGAACAATGAGAAGGGTTTTTCGATCTAGACAAGAGGGACATGGTATGTAGGTTACACAAAGCCTTGTATGGATTGAAACAAGCACCCCAAGCCTGGTATGAAAGAATTCATTCCTATCTTATTAGTATTGGATTTGTAAGGACTAGTGAAAACAATAATGTTTATTTGAAGGAAGATACTGATGCTAAAATTTTTATTGTTGAGATATTTGTTGATGATATCATATTCAGAGGCAATGATATGCTATGCAAATCATTTGCAAATGAAATGAGCAAATAATTTGAGATGTCTATTTTTGGAGAGATCAAGTTCTTTCTTGGTTTATAGATCATGCAACAAAATGAAGGTATTTTCATTACACAATCCAAGTACATCAAGGAAGTACTAAAAATATTCAAGATGGAAGATTCCAAACTAGTTGGAACACTGATGGCAACTAGATGTAAGCTGAAAAATGAGGACAAGTCATCAGAGGTAAATCAGACTTTGTACAGATCAATGATTGGAAAACTCATGTATGTTGTACATACTAGACCAGATATTGCACATGCAGTAGGAATAGTTGCAAGATGTTTTGCTAATCCTAGAGAATCACATATGACTACTGTGAAAAGAATCCTAAGATATCTAAAGAATACCAAGGAATATGGCTTATGGTATAGAAGAGAAGGTGAATTTGAACTTAAGGTCATTACCGACGCTGATTGGGATAGAAATATTGACGATTGAAAGAGAACAACTAGAGGAGCATTCTTTATGGGTGACAGACTTGTTACATGGATTAGCAAGAAGCAAGGATGCATCTCTCAGTCTACTACAGAAGCTGAGTATGTTGTTGCTGCTATAAACTACTCAAATATTGCATGGATCAAACAGTTACTGGAAGGTATGCATATGAAAATTCTTGAACCTATAATTATCTATTGTGATAATACAAGTGAAATAAACATTTCCAAGAATCCAGTCATGCATGCTAAAACAAAGCATATTACCATCAAGTATCATTATCTGAGAGAACAAGTTCAAGAAAAGGAGGTGATACTTGAGTATGTGCAATCTAAGGAACAATTAGCTGATATCTTCACTGAGCCACTGTCGAAGGATGCATTTGAATATTTGGGAAAGACATTAGGGGTCAGACCCTTGTCTATTGGTCAGTAAAATGACTAGAAGGCTGCATCAGCCTACATATTATCAGAATATCATTCATGTTGATGCAAGCAAAGAGATGAAATTCAAAGATAAATCTATACACAACAAGTTATTTATCTACTCTGAGCACCAGAGTTATTGTATTATCGATGGATTGGGAAATTCAAGGAGTATATTATGGATAGAAAGGATCTGTTTGGCATTACTATCAAAAATATTTCTTTGGTATTGTTGTCAAAGGGAGAAATTATATCCATTATCACATCTTATCATCTTAGGGAGAGATTATATCCGTGGGAGAGATTATACTTCAAGGATTAATTATATCCATCACAATTACCCAGAGGGAGAGATGTAACAAGAAAGTGAGAGTACATACAAAGGAAGAGAATTGATGACAAGAGACATCAAAGGAAGGAGAATAGTGAAAGGGAGAGGGTTTGAAATAGAAGGAGAAAACATCACAATAGAGAAAGAAAGATTCTACATCCATCCAGTGAAGGGATTGAAGACAAAAAGAAAGCTGCAAGAATCAAATCTAAGCTATCAGAGCTTACCGAGAACTAGATATTTGTATCGGTTATAGTACATAAGATTGGTATTTTGATGAACTTCAATTGTTATATTTCATATTATATTAGTCATAATATAGTGTGATAATGTAGTATGTTTCCATCAATGCCAAAGAGAGAGATTGATGAACTATAACTGATTGAATGTTTGAAGATGATAAGTTGATGATCACCAAGACATAGAAAGTTTATGCAAGACATTAAATAAATTAATGTATTCTATTGTCATTGATGTCAACTTGATATAATTTGTATGGTCATGGAAACAATGCCAAAGAATTCAAAGAACCAAAGAATAAAAGGCTATGCTATCAGTAATGCATACAAGTCAAGTATTCACAAAGTGACTGTATACACGAATGGAGTGCACACCGATGGTCAAAGTAAAAGAGCGAAGTCACAGTGTTACCCAATGAGCAGAGTCACAATATTACCGACAAGAAAAGTTAGGGTGTTTCACAATGAGAAAAACATAGTGTAACCTGACGGACATAATTACAGTATTGCCTGACAGACGGAGATCCCAAAGTCAACTAAAGTCACACTGATAGAATAGTCGGTTGTCACTAATGACTAAATAAAGATTTGACTGACAGAAATAGAGAGTTCAGAAATGAAAAAATGCTTAGCTGTCAAGGGCTAAAAATAGACTTAATAGATATTTATCATTGTTTTAATCAACCAGATAAAGCTGAGGATAAGTAAAGGATTTAAAGTTGTTTTGTATAGTTGGCAAGAATATCTCAATGAGATAAAACTGGAGTTTTCTTTAAATCTAATTGGTGAGAATTGTGGATCATGCCAAGAATCAAGAAAGCCAAGAAATGGTGAATCATGTCTATAAAGAGACAAACCCAATTCATTATGAATTTTTGGGTGAACAAGAGAAGAGAAATTAGATGCTAAAGAGATTCTAAAGGAGAAGAAATTCTTCATTCAGACCAGATCAACAAGTTGAAGAAAAGAGCTAGATTCTAAAGACACCGACGAAAAGTAAAGTAGCATCACAGAGAAGAATAGTGTGGAGAAAAGGTATTGAATTTATTATATTGATCAGAGAGGTAATGCACTTACAATAGATCTGAAAATGTACAATTCAAGTTGTATGTATGAACAGATCACTTTAATGTTTTAGTTTAACCATTGAAGCATCAAATCTCTTAACCAAGCAGGACTTAAAACTATTTTGTAATTGAGATACATCCCAAGGAGTATCAAAATGTTTGATCATAGAAAATAGCATTGGATATGCCCGATACCTATTGACAGGCCAAGTGAGTATTTGATCAAGGATGGTAGCATTAGATGCCAGATACTAGGTGACAAACTATCTTTTAAATCCTCTAACAAGGGCACACTTAACATTGTGTTTGTAACCTTTAATAGGGTTGGCTCTTAACCCAGCTCACTTCAGAAGAGTGAAAATTTGGGGTACCAGTCCCAATGGTTTTTCCCTTAACAGGGTTTCCATGTTAAAAATCCACGTGTTATGTGTTTATGTTTCATTACTTGATTGTTTTACATTTCACATATGCTATTCTGGATTGATTGGTATACTCTAGCTATTTACTGTTTTTTGGTAATTACAAGACTGCTTATCGGTAAACATACAGAAGAAGGTTTTACAAAGTATTTCGACAAGTAGTAATTGGTTATAAGTATTTCAAGGCATTCATCTTATAGGAATGAATATAACTAGTGGCTTAAAAGTGGTAATAAGTTTTAAAGGGTTGATTTAAGGATTAATTTTTGAGGCCACTGATTCACCCCCTCCTCTCAGTTATTACTAACAAGTACTTCACTAAATGGGTGGAAGCCATTCCTCTCACCTACATCACTGGTAAGTAGATCTCCATGTTCATACTCAACAACATAATCTATCGGTATGGAATTCCTCAAACCATACTAATAGATAACAATACACCTTTCCAAAATCAAGATTTTGAAGACCTTTGTGAAGAGTTCCACATCAAACAAGTTTTCTCTTCCTTCTACTATACACAAGGGAATTTTCAAGATGAAGCAACAAACAAAACAATACTAAAAATCCTAAAGAAAATAGTCAATAAATTAGGGCGAGACTAACATCTATAGCTTAGTCCCGCACTATAGGCATACAAAACAAGTGTGAGAACACCTACAAGAGCCACTCCTTTCTCACTAGTATATGGATCAGAGGCAGTCCTACCCCTCAAAGTGGAAATCCCATTGCTAAGAATCTCTTTGAAAAATATTATTTTAGATGAAGACTACAAAGTAGCAAGACTCGAGGAACTAGAACTGTTGGATGAGAGAAGACAAAATGCACTCAACCACTTACAAGGCTATCAAAATTTCCTTAGAAGGAATTATCACAAGAATTTTAGACCATGCACCTTTGAGGTAGGAGGCCTCATGCTTATGGAGAATCATAAGAACCAAGCAGAAAGGGTAAAACTAGTAAAGTTTGAGCCTAACTGGCTAGGACCTTATGTCATTGTCACATCTTGCAATAGTGGGCCATACCAAATGGCAACATAAGAAGTAGATCAACTCCCAGATTACATCAAAAACATGCACCTCAAGAGGTTCTATGCCTAAATTCTCAAGGTTAATGCACTTATCTACATACCAGAATATACCAAAAAAAACCAAAAATACAAAAGGTTACCTTGGTAAAAACTTGGCAAACAGGCACCTTGGTGACAACAAAAAAATTAAAAAAAAACAAGAAAATAGTAAAGAGAAATAGAATCTCTCTCTTAGAGAAACCTAGAAAATAGGCGCTATTAGGAAGGTACCTTGGTGAAAACCTGGTAAATAGGTACCAAGTGTTAAAATCTAGCTTCACCATCAATGAACTCCAAGATCAAAATATTGAGCTCCTAGCATGCAAGACTGACTACCCAAGCTATTTCTAGAAGCACAATACCCTCTAAGCATAAAGTAGTTATCCATGGTTTGTACTGGTCCACTAGACTAGGGGTAAATTCTAAGCATTCAAAAATCCCTAAAAAATCTTAAAATGTCATAAAAAATCCTAAAAAGAGAAAAAAGTCATAAAGAGAAAATCAATCTTCATCAAAATCAAATATTGCAAAATCACACAAGTAATAGAACTAGTTTGATTATCTATCACCAAGCATATGGTGATCAATCCAAAGAAATCAATTTCAAAATCATGAGCTTCACAAATTAGCAATGGACTCATATGACTCAGCTTTATTGACTATCTAATCTATCATCAAGCGAATGGCGATCAAGCCACTCAATCAATGTCAAAATCATGAGCTTTGCAAATCAATACTGGGCCCATATGACACAGCTATATCAGCAATCCAATCTATTTTCCAATCAATCAATCAATCAATAAATCAATCTTCAAACAATAAAAACAATTGTCTTACATAGTAACGGATATGCTCAAAACTAGACACGTTTTCCTTACATAAGTAAATCAAGAAAATCAAGAGAAACAAACAATCAAGAGAATCAAGCTGAATCAAGGAACACTAAACTATTGACTAGGTCATTCGTTAGTAAGATGTCAGTCTATCTTTCATGATTATATTCTTACGCTACTCTGGGATACTGCCAAGTGATGAGAGTAGCCATGATGGATCATGATCTTATTTTCTTTGATTGCTATTTTTGAAATGTTTCATTTTGATACTGGGGAAGTGATGATTTAGGATAAATGCGGTAGGCACTGTCACTTATTAGTCAGTCATGTAGTTCCAAGATCTGAGCTTAACCTTGGGAAAGAAGTGGATAGTCCTTTTATGTTATTTGCTTGTTCCTACCAATAGAATCATAGCGGTATCCAGGTGATTTGTATTTGGGTGCATTGGATTTCTATCTTGGTTTTTCTTTCTTTTCAAAATCAAGAGATCATAGCAGTATCCATATGGTCTGTATCTAGGTGCATTGGATTTCTATCTTGGATTTTTCCTTCTTTTCAAAATCAAGAGATCATAGAGGTATCCAGATGGTCTGTATCTAGGTGCATTGGATTTCTATCTTGGTTTTAATTTTATTTTTTGATTTTCTTAGGGAACATAGCGGTATCTAGATGATCAATATATGGGTGCATTTGATTCTCTTTCTTTTCAAAATTAGATATCATAGCAGTATACAGATGGTCAATATCTGGGTGTATTTGGATCTCTTCCTTTTCAAAATCAGAGAACATAGTGTATCTAGATGGTCAATATCTGAGTGCACTTAGTTTTCTTTCTATTCAATCTCTCTACTCCTTCTGGTTATCAAGAGATTATAGTGGTATCTAGATGAGAAATATTTGGATGCATTGGATGCTCTTCAATTTTCATAATAAGGTGCAATGATGACAAAAATTGGAAACACGGTAGCAACTTGGGTCACCTATCATATCTATCAGCCCACATCTATCAATAAAATTCTAGAGATAATTTCATGCTAACTTCCTTCTAACTAACACATGCATTACTCAAATATTTTGTGCATAATCGATTACATTGATTCATTTATTTGCATATGAAAAACAAAAGAAAATCAACCATGCATTACTCAGATATTTTGAGCATAAAATATTGCATCCATTCATTTATTTTCATATGAAAACAAAAGAAAATCAAGCATCTGCATAGATGGTAATCATAATTAAATGCATCCATAACATCATCATATAAACATACATTTTATAGAGCACCATCCTACATACATGTGTCAGTGCCATAGGAAAGTAAACCATACATCTAAAAATATTTATTATAGAATCATCACATAAACATGTCATCATATAAGCATAAATCATATAGAACCATACATATAACTAGTAAATCACTTCACGTCATATAGACTCATAAGCTGCATCTCATATATATCTCAATATTTGAGTATAATGAATGGTCACAAGTATGGAAAAAAGAAGGTGATCAACATAAATGTCATAAATATCAGTATATCAAGATACAATATTGGTACAACATCAGATAAATCTGTGGAATATCTCTAAAAAATTGGTACAACATGATACATAATGAAAAAAGTAAGCAGATCTGCAAGAGCTACCCCAACCCTCTCCATTAGGTGGATGAGGGGTGGCATATCAGGTACAGGCCTCTACTATGGACCAGGATCTCCAATCCCACTTCTTTGGGACCTCTTGGCCCTAATTGACCTTTGTGATGTCATATAGCTAGGTACTCACTGTAGAGCAGGAAAATCTGCCTCATAGTGTTAGCGCCAATACTCAATCTCTCTACCAGCCTCATGACCTGATCTCCAAAAGCAATCATGAGTGTCCCTCAAAGAAAGGTCCTTTACACTATCCAAATATGTTCTCACATCTGACCAAGCCTGTCTCTCCCTAGCCTTTGTTATTGCCACCCTACTCTCCAAGGCAGTAGCTCGTGCCTCAATAGCTGTCAACCTTGCCTGAAGATCAAAAACCTTCTATGTGAGTCTCTCAACCTCTGATGGATTGACATCCATCCCACCAATAGCTACATCTATCTCCCCTCCTCACCCCTATCTCTTAAACCCTCATCTCCTCTACCACGTACAACCCATGAATCCTCACTACTCTCACTATTGCTAATACTACTTCCAGTACTGCTACTCCTAGTAGATGAGCTAGAGCCTAACTCCTCAACATCTATGTCAGAAATCTCTACATCATCATTCTAAAAATCCTCCATCATTATCCTCTCCTTCACTCTCTCTACTAGCACAAAAGTAGTGTGAGGACACAATCTCCAAACCAACTGAGGTGCCTCCTCCTCAAGGATGACACCCAACTTGACCTGCTTACTGATACCATGAGTGCCCTTGGTCCTCACCCTACCACCAGAACCACTAGGCCTAGGATCATCTCTATCATCCCCATCCCTCCCTCATCCTCCATCTCAGCCACCATCTCTACCCCATCCTCCATCTCAGCCACCATCTCTCCCCCATCCACCATCCTGGCCTCCATCTCTACCCTATCCTCCATCTCAAGCACCATCATGACCTCCATCCCTCCTACCATCTTGATCTCCATCTGTCCCTCCTCCTTGTCTTTGATGTTGCCTCCTCATAATGGTACCAACCATAGGGAAAGACACATTAGTCAAAGGATGAGGATGAGTCTGCTGCCACCAAGCATCATACTATGGAGTAGTGCCTGCAAAGATAACAAGTTCAAACATCAGTATCATATAGATGATAAGAATAAATGACTAATCAAAAGATAGCTACATTAGAAACCATGAAAGGAGAGATAACATCAAATAGGGAAAAATCAACACACATACCATCATCAATAGTGGCTGATCACCACGCTTGAGCAATAGGAAGAAAGCTCATGAACTCAGTCCTAGAAACATTAAAAGAGATGACAGTACCCCACATATTAATATCTCTTGATCACCAAGAAAAATAGGCATAAAAATCAGAGACATCCTGCCTCTCACCGAATTGCTGCAACACCCTGTCAGTGTTGTGCAAATAAATCATATGCACATGGTGGCTAACACACCCAATCAAAAATATCCTCTATCAATAGAAGGGAAGGTGTGCATCCTCCCCATCTCACATAAGACAATCCCTATAAGGTCTCTAGATGAAGTACGACATCATATCCAGCTCCTACCGCTAGTACATCACATGTCCCATATGGGACTGAACAATAGCACCATAATCCATGAACACATATGATCTCCCCAAAGGAAGATCATGGGCACCTACATGCCTACACACTGTAATATGCTCCCATTCCCAAATTTGTAGGAGAGTCACTCCATAACCAAGAGACTTACCTCCAAGGTAAGCCACATAAAACATGAGGAAATACATATGGGACAACATACAGAGACCCAAGGCATATAAAGTATGGTCTCTCACCATACCCTAAAGAACATCACTGAACCTAATAGAGAAACCATGCTGGTGATGATCGGGACACAAGATCCCACAAATCAAACTACCTAACAAAGTAGTCAGTTGGTCTAAACCCATGCCAAATCTAGACCACGGGATATCATAAGTATCAGACATGCCCAACTGATCCTGGTGCAGACGAGATAGCTCAGACAAAGTACTAATACTAGGGCCTTAGTCATAATCTACAAGGGCACCCTGGATGGGAATTTGAAGGATGTGATACACATCCTCCAAAGTGACTATACACTCTCCAATTGGCAATTGAAAGGTGCATGTATCTAAATGCCACCTCTCTAAGAGAGCAGAGATCAGACCCCTATTGCTCATGATCTCGAGCATGTAACAAATCTAGTATAATCCTATCTGTCTCAAAACATCCCTCTCTACCTCAGATAACTAGAATCGGTATACTAACCCACCAAGTCTTGGCTCTCGGCACCACACAATAGTCCTGATGAACTGAAAAACAATAGAAAAGAAAATCATCAGTATCAGGTCAGAAGTAGGAATACCAGATAAGTACAAATACAAGCTAAAAATTACTAGCAGAGAGATTGCGATATTCCTTAAACAAATGCGGTACATTTAAACAAATTATGGCATTCCAAATGTAATTGCAGCATTTTTCCATCAAATTTGGTATTAAAACTAGCATTTGTAGTACTATTATCAATTGTGAAATGCAATTAGCAATTGTGGCATTTAAACCGCAATTGTGGCAAACTCATGGCCTATTGCAGCACCCTAAGAAAATTTTCAAAAAATCTACTTTTTTAAAAAGCAATAAATGCATGCATCAATGACAGAAGGACTATGCTACTCACTGGACATCTTGCACTAGCTAGACAATGATAAGTTTGAACCCGATCAGATACATGCACGACTCAAGGAAGACCCACCATAGCTAAAAAATAACATAGAAAGAGAAGAAAACTATGAACAGACTCAGTAGAAAATCCAAAGCTCCAAGAGTGCAAAGTGACAAATGAATGGCTCTCCAAGCTATTTATAAGGGTTCCAAAAAACCCTAATTCCTTCATGACCTCAAACTTATCATCATGGACCCCGGAAACTTTAGCTGTCTCTATTAGGAGCATATTCAACAATTTCAAAATCAGTCAGATATGTAGATTACCAATTTATAGTTTCAACAAATTTACGCTCATGTCACAAAGTTTCGCTTGAATTTGTTGAGGGGGCATAAATATACTTGCTATCACTGGGGAGAGCTAGGGTAGGATCAAAACAAAGAACCTTTGACACACTGCGACAAGCCACATTGCATCAAAGAGGGGAAAATGTAGACACCCTAAAATGGACATACTTGCGACCTTACATTAAAAAAACTAATTTTCATCTATTAATTAATGGTTTTTTAATCATTAATTAATCATTTAATTTCTTCTAATTTCATTCCCCAAATCCTCTAACCAAATCCCCAAATTTATTTAAATAATCAATTCTACTTAATTAATTAACCTTAATTGATTAATCTCCATTAATTAATTAATTAAAGTCAAATTCCTAAAGTTTAAATTAGAAGATTTAAACTTATTAATTAATTCTTCTCATTAAATTAATTTAATTTCATTCAACAATTCAATTCTAAATCCAAAAAGAATTCATTTGTCTCACATGTTGAAAACTTTAATTACAAAAATGAATTAAATATTCAATTAAATCCTTTCTTTGTGTTCAAAGAGATAACTCTTAATTAGATGTCTGATTACATGGGTTACCCCACCCACCTCTTCAATTCAAAAAGGTAACTCCAAATTACCTCTTTAGTTCAAAAGGTAACTCATAATCAATTGTTCAGTTAACCAAACTCTATCTCCTCTCTCTAAGTTGAAGAGGTCGAGTTTACTGAGGGCTTCTCCAGTTCCCTTTGATCTCAATCATTTGTCTTCCTATCTTTGGGATTGATCTCAACCATTCATATCATTTCCATATTCTATATAATCATCCCTTCAAAACCATTTGAAGGATCTAGGATTTCAAGCTCACGTATGCCATTACTCTGTCAGATTGGTTCAAGCATCAAGCCCTCTTTGGACCACACATTAAATAGCATATTCTCGGCGCTCCCAAGTCATAGATGTTGCCCAAACCAATACTGAGCACCACACAAACAATGTTTCATAAGGAGTAAAGAGAGACAATAGAAGATTCAAGCCTTGTTGGTTTGCATTCATTTGTATTCCTCCCTTATTGCTTTTTATTTTGTTGTTCATAGTTTCATTCTTAGTATCTTTGATTGATTAACCCCCATTGCAAATCGGTGCTACTAACCCCCTTGTTAACTCAAGATTGTGGAAACAAGATTCAAACCCGTGACACTAACCATCGCTAAAAAAATTCAAAGTCGTGGGAAATATTTTGCACTTGCATAAGAGGAACTCTTAAGGTCTCATATTCAACATGAGAAGAATCGGAAGAATTTTTCTCAATGATAGTAGGAATATCATTAATAGGCATGTTTTTTTCATCAATATTCCTACAAAATGAAGAGGAATACTCAGGATCAAAGGAAACCATAAGTCTATGGCTTCTCCCAACTATAATTCTATAGGTAGGACTTAATATGATAACACTCATGTACACAAAAATAAAAGATAGATATGTCTAATAAATATAAATATTAAACTTTGAATGAGATATGCAAACACACGTCAATTTTATGCAACATGAATTAAAATAGCATAACTGTACATGCAACTAATTAATAACATATCTAAACATAAAATTAAGTTTGAGGATCTAATGCACAAAGGGAATCTAACACCAAAATAAAAATAGAAATATTATGAGTTGGGTTCAAAAAAATGTACGGTGTGAAAAGGGAAGCAATGCAAAGGGGAAGATTACACCTTTTCAAATTGCACACTTGGGAGGAAGATGTCCCTATAGGATCACATAGGACCTAAGCACTGAATAGGTCAATAATCATTCACAAATAATTTAATAAGAAATGGGGATTTTGAATAAGAGGGAGAGTAATATGAATATGCAGAATAGTAGGCTAAATATGAAAATATTGTTAGAATAGTCCCAAAGGATAACTGAGAGGGGGGGGAGGATGAATCAGTTATCAGCTAATTTAATTCTTTTCTTTTATAAATTCCAGAATACCATAAAGTAAATGCACATTCAGATAACACAATAAACAACACCACAATTTGGTTACGGGGAAACCAAATGGTAAAAACCCCGGTGGGAATTAGCACCCACAATGAACTATACTTATTTATAATAATCCCTATTAGAAGATCTTGAAACCCTGTTAGGAGTTGTTCTTTATAATGCAATAGATATAGTGACTTGGTTAAGGGTCTGACCCTATTAGGAGTCTTTTACAATTAACCCTATTAAGGATGAGGACTCACTGTAAAAAAATCTCATTGCTTCAATGGTGAAGGGTACAACCTTCTGTAGAATAGATATGCACTATATCTGATGATGAACTGTAGAGTAGACCTGCTATCTTGATTATTTTTAATGTATTGTAATCTTCCACTGCTTTTTCACATAGATCCTTGATGAATGAAACTTAACTGATATTCTACTCTATACTTTTTCTGTCTCTTTTCTTATCATTCACACTTAGCGTTCACAAATGAACTACTATAAGTATCTTCCTCAAAGTATGAGATCATGGGACCTGTTAGGAAACTCTTCATAACATCCTTTTCAGCTTAACTAATCACACAAGCATAATTACAACAATGCAATATAAACTAAATAGATGCGACGCTTCACAAAGTCAGCTTCACCAAATTGACTCTAACATTGCAATCTTGTTGAAACACATTTGACTCCTTTAGATAACTATCTTCAACTCATAATTAAACCTAAATATAAACACACATATCTTGAAGATAAGCGCAACTTAAGAACCAATGCAAATACGTCATCTCTGTATAGATAAACTCTAGAAACTGTAACTGCCACTAACAGAATTACACAACACAACTGAAACTTCATATCTGAGTCTGCATGTATGATAAAAGAATCCAAAGTATTTCTACAACATGAATATAATTGTGCAAGGCTTAATAGCATCATTTTGATAAGTACATACAGAACATTGTTATATATTATATGTTGTCATCAATGACAAACATACAATCAACTAGCTTCCAGAAGTAAATCTCCAACAATCTCCCCCTTTGACATTTATGGCAACATATGATATTAAAAACATCCTCAACACATGGTGTCCTCTTTCTTTTTACAATCTTCTCAATATCCTCATCAAGGATTCATCTACACTATTGTATCTCCTCTGTCTATGTTTTTAAATTACATGATTATATACTCCCCCAGAGTATATTCTCCCCCTTACAATATACTCTCCCTTTGAAATCAATGGAAAAGGGTGCCATAAACAATTAGGCACAGGTACTACTCCAGAAATAGATTAGTTAACCATTCATCAGTCACCAAGGACTGATGTACTTGCTGCTTTATCTAATCAGACTTAGGAAAGGGAATTACTCCCAACTTCTCCCTGAGATACTCAAAAGTATCTTTTGATAAAGGCTTTGTGAAAATATCTCCTAACTTTTCTTTAATGCTCACATAGTCCAATTTTACTTCATTATCTGCCACTTTTTCTCTAAGGAAATGGTATTTGATCTCAATGTGTTTTGTCTTTGCATGCATCACAAGGTTCTTGGCCATGTTGATAGTACTGGTGTTATCAGAGTGAATAACAATAGGATAATCAACCTGAATACCAAAATATTTAACCATCTACTTGATCCAAACCATTTTTGAGCAATTCAATGTTGCTACAACATATTCAGCTTCTGCTATTGACTAAGAGATACAATTTAACTTCTTTCTTACCCAAGAAACCAACCTATCTCCAAGAAATACTGCTCCTCCAGAAGTACTTTTCCTTTCATCAATACAACCTACCCAATCTGCATCTATATACACATGAAGTTGTACATTCTCTAATTTAGGATATCATAAACCATAGTCTATAGTTCCCTTTAGATATTTGAATATTCTATTTATTGCCATTAGGTGATTCTATTTGGGTTCAACTACAAATCTACCAACAATGCCAACTGAATTAGATATATTTGGTCTAGATTGAGTAAGATATATAAGTTATCCAATCATAGATTTGTACAATGTCTTGTCAATACCTATGGAATCATCCTTTTTAGAAAGAGTGCTTCCTGTTATCATAGGAGTGCATACTAGCTTACAGTATTCCATCTTGAAATTCTTCAATATTTCCTTCACATATTTGGACTAATTTATGAATATTCCTTTATCTATTTTCTTTACATTTAATCCCAAAAAATATTTTATAGGACCAATCATGCTCATTTCAAATTCATTCTGCATTTCTTTTGCGAATTCTACACTAAGCTTGTCATTACCTCCAAAGATAATGTCATCAAAAAATATGGCAACAAGTAATAATCCATCAGGTGTCTCTCTTATGAATAGGTTACAATCTTCTGCTCCTTTCTTGAATCTAATCTTGGTAAGATAACCATTTAGTCTCTCATGCCAAGCTCTTGGGGACTGTTTAAGTCCATAGAGTGTTTTCTTCAATCTACATACCATGTCTAGTTTATCAGATAGATTAAATCCTTCAGGCTATTCTATGTAGTCTTCTTCCTTCAAGTCACCATTCAGAAAGGCTGATTTGAAATCCATTCGATACACTTTAAAGTCTTTGAATATTGCATATGGAAAGAATAACTTAATGGCTTCTAGTCTGCTCACATGGGCAAATGTGTCAGTGTAATCTATTCCTTCACTTTGTGCATATCCTTTACACACCAGTCTTGCTTTGTTTTGGACCACTGTACCATCTTCATTCATCTTATTCCTGAATACCCACTTTGTTCCAATCACATTTGTTTCACTAGGTTTTGGAACCAATTCCCATGTATCATTTTTGATTATTTGATCTAATTCTTCTTCCATTGCTTTCTGCCAATCAGAATCCTTGCAAGCGTCTTCAACACTTAAAGGTTCAATCTGTGAAAGTAAACATACCTCTTCATCCACTGTTAAAATTTTTTCTTTATCTCTAGTCAAAACACTACTGCTCTAATCTACAATGATAGCATCTTTTGAATGGTATCTAGATGTGAATTTTGAAACTTTTGGTGTGACATCCTCATCTGTAATCTGTGATACTTCTTTGCTTGATTCAGGTTCATTACATGATACATCAATGCAATCAAACATTTCTTTAATAACAATGTCTTTACTGCTAGGCCTGGGTTCATCCTCAATCATAGGTACATATTCATAGCACCTCTCTTGAATCATGAACTTCTCATCAATATTTACATGAGTACTTTCAATTATCTTCTTTAATATTAAATTAAAATATCTGTATGCTTTTCTTTTAGTAGAGTAACCAATGAAAATACCTTCATCGCTTCTAGCATCAAACTTACCAACACCATCATCTCTCTTGATGTAGCACTTGCTGCCAAAGATTCTAAAGTATTTTACCGTAGGTACATTACCAAACCAAAGTTCATAAGTTGTCTTATCTACGCATGGCCTCACTTGTGTTCTATTGATAATATAGACTGCATCTCTCCAATAGGTGTGCGTAACTTTTCCTTCAATTATCATAGTGCGCGCTCTATCAACTATGATCTCGTTCCTTCTTTCTGCTATCCCATTCTGCTGAGGGGTTCTGGATGCACTCAACTATCTTTTGATTCCATGTTCTTCACAACAGTCATAAAACTAGTCAAAGGTGAATTCTCCTCCTCTATCTGATCTTAGACAATTTAGTTTTATTCCAAATTCATTCTCAACCTTAGCTTTGAATATTTTGAATTTATCAAAGGCTTTAGACTTCTCCTTTAAGAATGCAACCCACCTTTAAGAATGCAACCCACATCATCATTGAGAAATCATCAACAAACAAAATGAAATACCTTTCTCTGTAGTATAATCTTGTTTGAGTAGGACCACATAAATCTGTATGCACTAGGTCTAATTTGTTTTCAGCTGAGTTCTGCTTGCTTCTGAAAGAGCTCTTTACATGCTTTCCCATAACACATTCCCTACACATTGTGTCAACTGGTCTTGAAATACTTGGAAGGTCTCTAACTTCCTTGACATTTCTTATCTTTACTATATTATCAAAATTGATATAACATAGTCTCTTGTGCCATAACCAAATGTCATCAACTTTTGCACAACAAAACAACTTACATCTGAATTGAGCTGAAAAACATTACCTTTTGTTTTTGAGCTTGATGCAATCATGTCTCCTTCTTTGTTGTTAATAATGCATTTGTTGTCTTTCAATTCCAAATGACAACCTTTGTCAAGCAGTTGTCCAATGCTTAGTAAGTTGTGATGCAATCCATCAACATACAAAACATCATTAGTCTTGTTCTTTCCATCTAGGGTGATAGATCCTTTGCCTATGATAGGTTTGGGAGTGTTATCTCCAAATCTTACCATACCACCTTTGTGTTGGCAAGTTGACTTCCTGAGGAAGCATGGCTTATTTTGTGTTGTCAATCATGGCAACAAAGTCATACTAAGTTTCTGTCAAAGATAACTTAAGAGATAAAATGACTAAGTACAGGATACAGAGCAGACAAAGAGATACAGTGATCAGCACATCAGCGCTCATGTTAGAGACCTCACTAGATCAGGCATGCTTAGATATATACTCTATGGTGTATATACATGTAAGATCCAAATGCGCAAGGTACAGAACATTAGTACAGAAAAGATACAGACAGATTAGTACACTGCAGTCCAGGAAACAGTCCATAATACAGAACACAGAAGCTGACTACTATTTTGATCAGTGTGTATTATTTTGTGATGCTAAGGCTAAGCGCCTTTAGTTATAAGTTTGTTATTATGTAATTAATGTTGTTGTAGACATGCTTGAGCCGACTTTTTCGAAAGCGTTGTATATTTTGTTAAGAGGCTGACTAAGTATTATGTTTTGGGTCGCGCCTATTCATTTGTAAAGATATAAGTATGTAATGTATTGTTATGTTACAAGTGTCAATTTTGGTGTAAGAAGAAGTTACAGAGGGACAGTATAATGAAGTCAGAAGATGATATAGCTCTTTGAAGTAGTAAGAGCATCCATGCATACGCAAAACTGATCAGACAATAGTGTCACTACAGTAGTTCATTTTTGATATAGTGCATATCAACATTCAGAGGGTTGTAGGCTTCATATTTGGGCAGTGACCCAACCACCCCTAACATGGTTATTGTAAAAGACTCCTAATAGGGTCAGACCCTTAACCAGGTCATTGTACTCAATTTGTAAAGACTGCTTCTAACATGGCAAAGAAACTTTAACAGGTTCATTATACCTAGTACAATATTTTGTGGGTACATATCTGGTGTTATGTGTTCTTGTGTTATGTCTCATTGGATGCACATTTGATTTATGTTTAATTGGCTGAACTATAATTAATTGATAAACACTGATTCACCCCCCCTCTCAGTGTTTCTAACAATTGGTATCAGAGCTCTGGTCCTCTGAAAGAAAGTTTAACCACTTGAAGAGATCATGGACTCAGCCAAAGCAAAACATTTGAAAAAGAATCTCAAAGCAGCTCTTGAAGATCTTGACAGATTTGAGAAGGAAAATGAAGAACTAAGATTGAAAAATGATGGCTCTCAAATACATTAAAAAGCTAAGAAAAGATCTGAAGGATTGTTCTACAAGTGATCTAGGACAAATGGTCAAAAAGCTTAATGAAGAGAATAAATCCCTGAAGGATAAACTTGAAGATTTGGAGGAACAACTTATAGATAGCTAGAACACCATTGAAGACAAGATCAAAGAAATAAAACAATTGGAAGATGAACTTTTGCAGGCAAACATGAAAGTCTTGGAATTGGAAAACATGAAGAAGAAGTTGGAATCCGAATTAACAGAAGCAAAGGATAAGATTGATAAACTCCACACAAATTCTGATTTGATTCAATCCCAGCTCAATGCACAAAGCCAAAAAGGGGACACTTCTGGTCTTGGATTCAGTACATAAGACAAAGACAAATCATCACAAGAGAAAGAGAAAACACTCAAAGCATCTTCAGAAGCCAAGAAAGGTTAAGATACTACAGAGATTATGTCTAAACCACCTAAAAGAGAAATCAAGCAAGTTAATAGAACTTGTTATGCATGCAACAAACATGGGCATTTGGCGAGAGATTGTAAAAGGTAAGACCTTTCAATGGTTACTGTTATACTTGTAATAAGTTTGGTCACAGGGCTATACATTGCAGAACAAGCCAAAGAAATCAACATCAGCAAAATCACAGAAGTATGAATCAAAACAATTAGAGAAATCATCCTCAAAAGAATTTGCAGAATATTACATGTCAGATATGCAACCACAATGGACACACAACAAAGCATTGCAGCATGATGAACAAGAACATCACACCTCCTATCATTTGTCACACATGTGGAAAGGTTGGACATATCACAAGATTTTGCAGATCTAAAACTCAGAAACAAGAAGATCCCAAAAAGTCTCTATTTGAAGAGAAAGGAGAAGTCAATTTTGTCTCAGCAAATGAAGATTCAAGCAAGATCTAGGTTGAAGTAGAGAAGAACAAATATGTTTACAAAGTAGTTGATGCATCCTTAGTGGACGCACCCTCTACTTCTGTTTGAATAGACCTTCTTGGTCTTAGGGGGAGCTATTCTAGCTCAGAACCCCTGCACGGTTGGTGTACTCACTTCAGCGTATGCGCCTTTGAATTCATGGTTAAAAGCTCATATTACAACTATGTGTATTCATGCATTATTTAAATTGCATCAAGATCAAAGTTTGGAAATCTCTATGTATGGTTGTAAACATTAAATGTGGAAAACCGTATAAAAAGAAGTTCGTAGTCAATCATTTTCATAATTACATTTGAGATCACTAAAATTGAAGAGTATTAGAGAATTAAGACATCACAACACGAAGGCATAAGAAGTTTAACAATTGGAATGAATGGATAATCAGTTTGAAGCAGAGCCCTAGCAGTCACGCCATTTCAGAATTTCATGGAAACCCTACTTAAACAATCACCAAGTAAGTAATGGCGACCCCAGTTGTATTTGATGTAGCAGAAAGGAAGAGATTCATATTTAGGAAGCATCCATTCAAGTCTATATTGGATGATGTGGAAGGGGCTTTCTCTAAAACCCAAATTGGCATTGTTTACATGGAAGATATCTGCGTGTACATATACTGCAAAAAGGAATCACTAGGAGATGATAATATAGCTTCTCACATGCCATCAATGCTAAATAAAGACTTCACATTCAAAGATGATTTTGCGCACTTGCAAGATAACCCTATTATTGAGTATTCGAATGCGCATGAGTTTGAAGAACCAGAATGGGTAAAAATCCTATTGAGAAGAATTCATGATGATCTATTTTGGATTGGTGATGTCCCTCTCTGTATCACTGCAGACCTAATCAATTAGTTGACTGGACTTCCAATGACTGGCCCTATGCTTCCCACTGGTAAAGATGTTAAGAAGTAGATTGAGAAAGTTTGTTTGTCAAGAAGTGACAGGTGTGGTATGACAGTCAACCTTATCAAGGAAGATGACATAAAACTCATGACGATGATACTTGGATACAGATTTCACCATGCAAGCAGATTGAATAGTGTATCTGCAGCAACAGTCCTGGCAGTAATCAGAGTAGTGAAGGAAAACACCTAGTACAACCTTTGTGAGGTCTTCCGTGGATAGTTGATTGACAATATCAAAATTATCAAACATGATAGAAGCAAAACATTCAGGTTTGGTTCTCTAATTATCTATTTGTATCATCATATAGTAGGTAAGGTTGCAGATCTCTATTTAGACAAAGGAAAACCTACAATGACACAAATATCTCTTAAGGCCACCTTAGAGAGCAGTACAAGAGATAAAATGGACATGGATATAAATATATTCAGAGTCAAAATGCAAAGCAGGTTAAGACTATCTAAGAAGATAGTTGACAAATATAGAGATACTATTTGTTTTATGGTAGAAACAGATTGCACATGCATGGAGGCTGTTGAGCCTAGAACTAAGTGGATTCATCCACTAGGATATGAAGTTGAAGACCATGTGCTAGAGGGATACGTGCAGGTCTTATTGTCAGCACCTATAGACCCCAATGAACCTAGATGGGAAACATACAGAGAAAAGACTGATGAAGTAGATATTGAACTAAAACATGCTATTAACAAAAGGAAAGCATCCAAAACCACATCCAGGATTATGAAAGAACATGGTATCACACAAGAAGATCTGGATAAGGCTAAAGAAGCCAAAAGTGCTAAAGTTAAAATTGAGAAAACTGTTGAAACTTAGAAGAAGAACCAGAAGAAAAATGAGGAGAGTACATCTGCGCCTACTACCACCATTGACTTGGATACATCTCCACCTTTTGTTCCTGGCAAGAAACCCAGAGGAAAGAAGCGAGCTGCCATAGGTCATCCATCTTCAAGAACCACAAGGAGCACTACAAAGAATACACAAGCACCTCCTAAGGTAGGTTTCAGACCAAGCTTGAACATATTGAAGAATAGGATTATAAATGAAGGTAGATTGGATACACTTTCAAAGGTCTATGACAAATACAAAGAAGTTGATAAAACAAAGATACATTACATGGTCATATCTCATATGATCAAGTTTAAGAAATCATTTCTTGAACTTAAAATAGTAATACCTGATAACTTATGGAATGTATTGTAAATTATGAAAAGAAATGCTATTGAGGAAGAAATAAAGATTAGAGAAGATACTCTAGATACTCTTCTCCCTGTTTGTTCACATGATGAGAAGGCTATTTTGCTAGATCTTGTAAAGCCTCATCTCTGTAGCAAGACAAGGACTCTACATATAATGAACAAGGAATATGAGAAGGTTGGAATGGAAACTGAAAAGGCATTTGCACAAGTCTTTATAGATAGACATATGTATCCACCAATGGCACCTACAACAAAAGTTACCCCAGCTCCTCCTAAACAGGTCACAACTCCAAAAATTTAGGTTGCACCCATGATAGGTCCACAGGTCTCTGCACCCACAGTGACAATAAATTTTGAGACAGCTAAAGATTTAGAAGATACTATAATAGTTGACAATATCAAGATTTCTATGACAGCTTCAGATAATGACATGGATAAAGTTGATGAAGCCGTTGTTAACACCAAGGATATGAATATTGATGATACATCTTTTCAACAGAATGAAGTTTCTTTGATTGATCCATTAGATTTGGATAAGGAGAAAGACTCTCAAGTTGATGAGTCACCAGTTAAAGAGGTACATGTCAAAAGTGAATGAGTTGACACAAGTCAGAACACTATTTTCTCAACATCCACGCAACCATCTACATCATTGTTGTCAAGGTTAACTCCTGACTCAGCAAGTTTAGATGCATGGGGAGAGGAAGACCTCATTAAGATCAACGTCCTTGCCATGGAAAAGGCAAAGGAGAAACATGTGATGAGAAACCCATGCTTTGTTGAATCAATAAACATTCTGAATGAGTTAGTTCCTATTGATAAGAAAGTTGCAAACGTTCAAACTGTTGAACATGTGGATAGTGTACTCACAAACTTCAAGTCACACTTCACCATCTTAGTAGAGACAGCTACTAAGATTGTAGAAGAAGAGTACAAGAAATAAAGATTGAATGAAGCGGTGAATAAATTTACCCTGGATCTGAACTGTTTGAAGATTGGACAGTCTATACTGAAAGAGTTGGCAGAAAAAAGGGAAGAAAGTCATAGCAAACTACATGGATAGAGTAAAACTCACCTCCGAGCACACCAAAAAGATAGCTAAAGCAGAGGAAATGGTGGACAACATAAGAAAATCTGTTGAAAATTCCATGAGGACATGAACATATGCAATAATGTCTACCGAGGACAACTGGACAAAATTGAGAAGGCAAAGCTAGAAATTACCAAAATAAGAGTTAGACAGACTCAGTTGAGAAATGCACTTGCGCCTTCATTAACAGTTCTTATTGAGAACATAAAAAAGATAGATGACACAATGAAAACTTATGATCAAGGTCCTTGCTTAGATCTAGTGAAAATGGAAAATTTAACATATGCTTTATGCACGCACCTCCAAACAGTGGATGCAATAAAAGCATTTTGGCAGAAAGAGATTCAGTCTCTTCAAGTTATGTACCCTGATGTATATATGGAGCAAGTATGAAGACTTACTATTTTTTGCACACCTTTTTCATTCATGTCAAAGGGGGAGTAGTATAGAATGTGTATATGTGGAGTAGTATATATGTATATATCATTGAGTTATGATATACAGTCAATTATGAATGAAGTCATTTTGAGTAACTTAGCCACATTCCTTTGTTGCCATAAATGACAAAGGGGGAGATTGTTGGCAAGTCGACTTCCTAAGGAAGCATGGCTTATTTTGTGTTGTCAATCATGGAAACAAAGTCATACTAAGTTTTTGTCAAAGATAACTTAAGAGATAAAATAACTAAGTACAAAATACAGAGCAAACATAGAGATACAATGATCAGCACATCAGCGCGCATGTTAGAGACCACACCAGATCAGGCGTGCTTAGATATATACTCTATGGTGTATATACATGTAAGATCCAAACGTGCAAGGTACAGAACATCAGTACGGAAAAGATATAGATAGATTAGTACACTGCAGTCCAGGAAACAGTCCAGACTACAGAACACAGAAGCCGACTACTGTTTTGACCAGTGTGTATTATTTTGTGATGCTAAGGCTAAGTGCCTTTAGTTATAAGTGTGTTATGATGTAATTAATGTTTTTGTAAACATGCTTGAGATGACTTGTTCGAAAGCGTTGTATATTTTGTTAAGAGGCTGACTAAGTATTATGTTTTGGGTCGCGCCTATTCGTTTGTAAAGATATAAGTATGTAATGTATTGTTATGTTACAAGTGTCAATTTTGGTGTAAGAAGAAGTTACAGAGGGATAGTATAATGAAGTCAGAATATGATATAGCTCTTTGAAGGAGTAAGAGCTTCCACGCATACATGGAACTGATCAGACAACAGTGTCACTACAACAGTTTATTTTTGATATAGTGCATATCAACATTCAGAGGGTTGTAGCCTTCATATTTGGGTAGTGAGCCTAGGTAGTGAGCCAACCACCCCTAACAGGGTTATTGTAAAAGACTCCTAATAGGGTCAGACCCTTAATTAGGTCATTGTACTCAATTTGTAAAGACTTCTTCTAACAGGGCAAAGGAATTTTAACAGGTTCATTATACCTAGTACAATATTTTGTGGGTACTAATTCCCACTGAAGTTTTCCTCTGATCAAGGTTCTTCGTAATCATATCTGGTGTTATGTGTTCTTGTGTTATGTTTCATTGGATGCACATTTGATTTATGTTTAATTGGCTGAAATATAATTAATTGATAAACACTGATTCACCCCCCCTCTTAGTGTTTCTAGCACTTTGTAATTCTCTAGATGAACAAATCTGTCTTTATCACCTGTCATGTGGTGAGAGCATCCACTGTCAATGATCCAGTCAATTCTGATGTCTGCTTTTGAAATTAGGGCTAACTCTTGTGCTTCCTTTTCATCTTCAATGTCCATTTCCTCAAGAAATTTTTCCATGTCTTCAAGGGCAATGAATCCAATTTCATCTTCTCCTGAATCTTCATTAGTTACACCTTCTTCAGCATGATAGCATTCCTTTCTGTATTTGGGTTTATAATCAGATTTAAATTTCTTTACTCTTGTAGGACACTTGGATGCAAAGTGGCCGATCTTGTTGCATGAAAAACATTTGAATGGTAGCTGTCCTTCATACTTTCCTTTGCCTTTTCTTTCCTTCTTAGCAATCATAGAAATGATTTCTTCTAGTTCTTCATCAAATTATTCTTTCTCATTATTGCTAGAGATGCGTAGAGGTTTCTTACCATGGACTAAGGCTTTAAAGTTTGTTTCACTTTTGGGTTCAGTCTTCAATCTTGATATCTAAAATGCAAAGATTTTACTAATCAAAGTCTCTCTCTTGAATTCTTTTGAAAATTGCATGGTTTCATCTAGAATATTGATCTTGCTCTCATAGTCTGTTGTCAGTGTAGTTATCATCTTGTCCATTATGTATTCTTCTAAAATTTCTCCACCATTGTTTCTGATTCCAGAAACTGCTTCATTTATCCTCTGATTGTAGGCTCTGATGTTCTCTTCAGGTAACATCTCAAGATTGTTGTATTTCT
>MU219409.1:114843-132722 GCA_018584345.1 Thuja plicata
GAAGGACACAAAGAAGACACCTTATGAGCTATGGTATGGTAAAACACCCAATGTAAGTTACTTCAAGATCTTTGGTAGTCAATGTTATGTCTTAAAGGATGGTAGAAATGGAAAGCTTGATGCCAAAAGTGATGAAGGTATTTTTCTAGGGTATTCTACCAAAAGCAAAGCTTTTAAATGTCTTATCAAGGCCTCTAACAAAATAGTTGAAAGTGCAAATGTAAAGATTGATGAATTTGCAGAAAAGAATGAGCTGGAAAGCACAAAAGAACCAGAGGACTACAACAAGTTTGTATATTATGAAGAAATCAACACTCTTCCTAAGCAACAATGCTTAATGCCAGAACAACAAAATGTTGCAACCGACAGTCAGGATAATGATCAAGAAAATGTGCAAGGTGATGAAGAACAGAATGAAGACCAGAATAATGATCAAGCTGGTAGACAAAGAACTGTACCTATACTTGCAAGATATGTAAGAAGGAACCATCCAGAGATCCAAATCATAGGAGATAAGAAGGCTGGTACAAGAACAAGAAGTAAGTCTTTAAACTCAAATTATTTAATTTGTGAGTTTGAGCCAAAATGTGTCAATGCTACACTAGATAATGAAGAATGGATAAGTGCTATGAATGATGAGATTGAGCAGATTGAGAAGAACAAAACATGGTCACTTGTGCCAAGATCAGATGACAAAAATGTCATCGATACATAATGGATATCCATGAATAAGCTGAATGAGAATGGAGAAGTCACAAGGAACAAAGCAAGAATAGTATGCAAGGGGTATGCACAAGAGGAAGGTATAGACTATGGAGAAACCTTTGCACCCAGTACTAGGATAGAAGGAGTAAGAATACTACTTGCTTATGCTGCATACAAAGGATTCAAAGTATATCAAATGGATGTCAAGTTAGCATTCCTAAATGAAATACTTGAAGAAATGGTATACATTGAGCAACTAGAAGGGTTTGTAGATCCAGACAAGAGGAACATGGTATTTAGACTCCACAAAGCCTTGTATGGATTAAAACAAGCTCCCAGAGTCTGGTATGAATGACTTCATTCCTATCTAATAGGTATTGGATTCATAAGGACTAGTGAAAATAGTAATATTTATTTGAAAAAAGATATTGATGCTAACACTTTGATTGCTGAAATATTTGTTGATGACATCATATTTGGAGGCAATGATATACCATGTAAGTCATTTTCTGATGAGATGAGCAAATAATTTGAGATTTCTATGTTTGGAGGGATCAAGTTCTTTCTTGGTCTACAGATCATTCAACAAAGTGAAGGTATTTTCATTACATAGTCCAAATACATCAAAGAGGTCCTGAAAATATTCAAGATGGAAGATTCCAAACCTGTTGGAACATCGATGGCTACTGGAAGTAAGTTAACAAAGGAGGATAAGACAACAAAGGTAAATCAGACTATGTACAGATCAATGATTGGAAAACTCATGTATGTTGTACACACTAGACCAGATATTGCACGTGCACTAGGAATTGTTGCTAGATTTTTTGCTAACCCTAGGGAATCACATATGACTGCTGTGAAAATAATTCTAAGATATGTGAAGAATACTGAGGAATTTGGCTTATGGTATAGAAGAGAAGGCAAATTTGAACTTAAGGTGCTTATCGACGCTGATTGGGCTGGAAATCTTGATGACCAAAAGAGCACAACTAGATGAGCATTCTTTATGGGTGATAGACTTGTCACATGGATTAGCAAGAAGTAAGGATGCATCTCACAGTCTACTGCAGAAGCACAATATGTTGCTTCTACTATAAATTGCTCAAATATTGCATGGATCAAATAGTTGCTGGAAGGTACGCATATGAAGATCTCAGAACCAGTGATTATCTATTGTGATAACACCAGTGCAATAAAAATTTCCAAGAATCCAGTCATGCATTCCAAAACTAAACACATTGCAATCAAGTATCATTATTTAACAGAACAAGTTCAAGAAAAAAAGGTGATACTTGAGTATGTGCAATCTAAAGAACAATTGGCCGATATCTTCACCAAGCCACTGCCCAAGGATATATTTGAGTACCTGAGAAAGAGATTAGGGGTCAAACCCTTATCCACCAGTTAGTAAAAGACTGAAGGCTGCATCAACCTATATATTATCAGAATATCATTCATGTTGATGCAAGCAACAAATTGAACTTCAAAGCTACATCTATATATAGAAATGTATATATCAGAACTAAGCACCAGATCATATTGATGTATTGCTGATGGATAAGGGAAATTCAAGGAATATATTATTGATCGAGAGAAAAGATCACTTGACATTAATGTCAGATATCTATGAGATATTTGTTTGGCATTGTTGTCAAAGGGAGAGAAAGTTTCCATATTATCACAGTCTTCAGAAAAAGAAGAAAAATTATCTATTATTAGATCACTCCAATAGGGAGAGATCATATCCATAGGGAGAGTTTCTGGCAAAAGACAAAGACATCAAAGAACAAGAAAAGTCAAAAGAGAGATATTGACATAAGGGAAGGATGCAACACATTAGAACAAGAAACACAGAAAGCTACAAGAATCAAATCTAAGCTGACACAGAGCTTACCGACGGTTAGACATTTTTATCAGTTATCAAAACAAATTGTTTGGTAATCTAATGAATCTCAACTGTTATATTTCATATTGTATTAGAAATAGTATAGTGTGATAATATAGTATGTTGCCATCAATGCCAAAGGGAGAGATTGATGACATGTAACTAATTGAATGTTTGATAATGTTAAGTTGAAGATAATGCAAGGCATTAAATCAGTTAATGGTTTGTATTGTCATTGATGTCAAATAGATCTAATATGTACAGTCATGTAAATAATACCAAAGAATTCAGAGAACCAATGGAACAAAGGTTATTCTTTTAGCAATGCATAAAAGTCAAGTATTCACTAAGTGACAGACAACACCGACAGAGTGCACACCATCGGTAAAGCCAAAAAAGAAAAAGTCACAGTGATACCCGACGAGCAAAAGACAATGTTGCTCGATGAAGTAAAATCACATGATGCATGACGGATAGAGATCCTGAAGCTGACTGGAGTCACACTGATGAAACTGGCAGTTGTCACTGATGACTAACTGTAGAGTTGACCGATAGAACAGAGAGTTCAGCAAATGACAAAATATCTAGTTGGCAAGAGCTAAAGATAGACTTAACTGGTTGTTTTCATTGTTTTATTTGACCAGAGTTTAGTGATTGATTTAAAAAAGATTTGTATAGTTGGCAAGAAGATAACTATGAGATAAATCATGAGTTATGCTTTAAATCAGATTGGCTAGATTGTTTTTCATGCCAATAATCAAGAATCAAGAATTAAGGAATATCATGTCTATATAAGAGACAAGCATTATTCATTCCATATATAGAGAAGGGGAGTGAATAGAAAGAGGATGCTGAAGAGAAATTGATGAAGGATAAATTCATACAGTCTTGATCAATCAAGCTAAAGGAGAGCTAAAGTATTCTGCAGACACCGACGAACAGTGAAGCACAACATCACAGAGCAGAAAGTGTGGAGCAAAAGGAATTGAATTGATACATTGATCAGAGAGGTATTGTACTTAAATAGATCTGAAAATATGCAATTCAAGGTGCATTAGAAATAGGTCATTGTGTTTCAGTTTAACCATTGAAGCATCAAGTTTCTTAATAGAGCAGGACTTAACAATCTTCTATATATTGAGGTACATCCCAAGGAGTGCCAAAAAGGTTGATTCATGAAAGTAGCACTAGATTTTCCTAAAGCCTATTGACAGTCTAAGAAGGAGGTTGATTCAAGGATGGTAGCAAATTGAGTTGCATGATACTAAGTGACAACCTCTATGTATAAAATCCTCTAACAAGGTCACACCTAACAGTGTGTTTGTAACCTTTAACAGGGTTGGCTCCTAACAGGGCTCACTTCAGAAGAGTGAAAATTTGGGGTACCGATCCCAGTGGTTTTTTTTCTTAATAGGGTTTCTACGTTAAAATCCATGTTCTATGTGTGTATGGTTTATTACTTTACTATTTAACATTTCACATATGCATTTTTGGATTGATTGGTATACTCTGCATATTTAATGAGTATCGGTAAATAAGTTTTACTTCTTATCGGTTATCAAGGAGAATAAGGTCAGAAAAGGAAAATCGACAGACAGTTAATTATTATAAGTATTTCATGGCATGCATCTTGTAAGGGACATAATAATATGAGGTTTATTTGATTTGTGGTTAAGTTTAAAGAAATTTTTTTGAAGCCATTGATTCACCCCCCTCTCAGTTATTACTAACATTACATATATCCCCCGTGAGTGGAATGGTGTTGTTGACTGCCTAGCTAAATGGGCTTCTAAGCAGGGGCAAGGATGGAATATTGTTGACTAGAGGATCCTTCCCCTTGATTCATCTCATAAGTTGGATCAAATTTTTGTTTAGGATATGGCTCTTTAGAGTTCTTTTTTGTATTGTTATTCTTGGCTTTCAATAAATTTTTACCCCTCTTTTAGTGATACCTAAGGATCCGCCCATATGGTGATATGAAGATGGTTTGAGAGAACCAATGTGTGGCATTATGGATAATGAAAACAAAAACATCTTGCACTATGAACCATGCTATGATCTGCACAATGGATGAAAAGTCCTTATTAATGCAATATTTGGGCAACTTGAAATTGGTGTTGAGTGGGCAACAATAGATCGCAAGCTGCACATAAAAATGAAGTTTTCGCGGTAGCTCTCAAAGTTTTTGAATTTATGTAACATTCTGCAATACATCATAACATTGGAAAAATCACAACAATGGACTACCGAGAACACAAAAGTGGACCATCCCACAACAAGGATACCAAATAGTATGAGAAAGAGGCAACAAAGTAGAAGAAAAAAGAGGCGGGCGGAGGGAGAGAGGACCCCAAAGCCCCTAGTAAGGCTCGTGAACAATGATGAAGAACTTAAAAACTTAAATATAGATTGTAGGTATAGACGAGGCTCTAGGTCGCCTTCGAAAAGTCCTGAAAGATAAAGATTTCTGCCAGAAAGAGATCATCATAGGCTTCACAGACCTAGAGCAAGGAGCACAGGAAAGAAAACCCTTTGTGTTACGGGACAAAATGTTGGTGTTTAATTCTAACTCATAGTCACCTTCTATTTTGATCTGTAATTTACAGATGAGAGACTGTTATTCTCAGTCAGATCCTTTTGCTACTGCATAGATTATAGGTGATTGCCTTTCATGTGTAAGACCAGCTATAGGATAAGTGATGTTTATCCAACTGTTCTTCACCATAATTTCAGTTTATACTATGGTTAAATTTGTGTAAATCTCATGCTTTGTAATTAAGGAATACATAATGATTAATTCATTTTCATTTTTTGAGTAGCTTTGTTTATCTCGGTAATTTTTCTGCATTCCTGACCAAAGTTCATGTTGGCAGAAATCTTCTTGGGAAAGTAGAAATGATCATGTCTTAGGATTAATTGGTTTAAGTGTTAGGGACCACACATAATGGGCTTTATCACACATTGAGTGACCTCGAACTCTTTGGGCCAATCTATGGGAAAGATATGGAGATCCGACTGAATCTCCATTCCCAGATGATCCAGCTACAGATAGGGTTCTCTCCCTTGCTAATGATGATGATCCTATGTATGATGATGACACTGAAGAGGAACTTTCTTATTGGAAGAGTCCTGATTGTCTTGATTACACAGAGGCATCTCCTCAAAATTTTCCTCTTTCTACATCCCTAGCATTGGAAGCTATTCACTCACCTCCACTTGCCAGTTTGATAGAGATTTCAGCTTCTTCACATGCTACTACAGGTTATCTTCAATAGGTTCATTCTTGTCTTCTAGATTCAGTTCCATGGGTTCAATTTCTATCAGAAATCTCTTTTTTGTTTGTAGAATCCATCATTTTGGATCTAGATGACACTATTGATTGCATACATCTTCTCTTTGATGAGGGTGATTCTTCTTCAATTATTGTAAGGGAAAATTATGATTCTCTTTCTCATTCTCTACATTATCATTCCTCACAATTTGATATGAGTGTGGATAGTTTGGTACAATATTTGAAGGAGATCTATTTTCCCTCTAAGGAGATACCTGATTTTTTAGCAAAACCATTCATCTTGATTCCTTCATGCATTTCAGTTGAGTGGGAATTCAGCAGTTTGATAGCTTCAGATTTTTATTTTCCAAAAGGAAGAGGTATTATTTGTTGAAAAGGAACCTACTATAGCATTTTCTATGCTACTTTCTATATTAGCATTCTTTCTCTTCTTTGTGAAGGCACATATGGGCCTCATCTTTTCATTTTCACTTTTTGCGAGACCTTAGAATGAAGGATACTACAACATTGTAACTGTCATGCAGATTAGTGTTAATTTTTGAGGGGGGGGGGGATTTGTTCCCACTGGGTTTTTCCCTCTTTCCTCCTTCCTTCCATCTAGTTTATCTTTTCTCCTTAGTTAGAATTAAGGGGGGTGTTGGTGTTTAATTCTAACTCACAGTCACCTTCTATTTTGATCTGTAATTTAGGGATGATAGGTTGTTATTCTCAGTCAGATCCTTTTGCTACTGGACATATTATAGGTGGTTTCCTTTCATGCATAAGACAAGCTATAGGATAAGTGATCTTTATCCAACTGTTCTTCACTGTAATTTCAGTTTATACTATGGTTAACTTTGTATAAATCTCATGCTTTGTAATTAAGGAATACATAATGATTAATTCAATTTCATTTTCTGAGCAGCTTTGTTTCTCTCTGTAATTTTCCTGCAAAGTTTATTTATTTTTCTTCTTTCAATTAGATCTATGCATATATAACAACAAAGTTCTTCATAAAAGAGGCCCGGTGAAGGAGGTGATGAGTTGAGAGTAATGAGGTGTTGCATGATGTCAATCCTGAAGTGTGTAGTCGCTAAGCCTAATGGCTTCTTGAAGATACATAGCAAGGAACCTCTAATTCATGTATTTGAAGATGGTGGAGAGTGACTGCATCTTTCTGAAGAGACATTAGAACCTTCCTCTGATCTCATAGTATAAGGGGCAATAGAAGACAAACTACACCTCAAACTCAACCTCCCCGATACTACAAAGCTGACAAATCTTGTATGCTCTATGAATTTGGTGGTCTATCTCCGAGATGAACCAATAAGAGCCCACTCTTAAGGATCCTAGGGGGATCCACAACCTAAATGAGACTAGTGATGGGATAAGTAAAATAAAAAATGAATAAATGTTGCTAGAAAAATTATTAGCATTTGCAAATAAAAGAGCCAAAAATCTCTACATCCTTAATGAAATCAGAGGTGAAAAGTGTTATATGGGGAAAGAAGATGATATTTGGTTTTGACACAAGGGAATGACACACATGAACTTTGACAATATTGTATGAAGATCAGCAATAAGAAAGCCATAAAGGACATGCTGAAAAAAAAATAACGTAGCCTAATAATTATCTACAAATAGTGCCAACATGTAAAGAAAAAAGGACAAGTTTCAAATCAAATAAGTACTCTACATCAAAGCCTTTGGAACTTATGCATAATGATTTATGTGGGGCTAATAAGACAAAAATCTTGCAAGGAGAAAGCTAACATTGCATATCTGACCGAAGGCCTCAAAGTGATGTTGTCTCATAGAATCTAATGATTTCAATATTTCACAAATTAGATTTGTTGTAAAGGTTGTAGAGACTTCTAAGAAAATACAAAGGATATTTAATTCACACAGCTAACAAATCTTGGCAAAGATGTAAGAGTAGAAGTGATTACAATGACCACTTTTTGAAGTGTAATGGGGTCTCCTTTAAGATTTGTGTTCTACAAAGCAACATTGATATTGATGAAGTTACCCAAACTATGCAGATCCATGATTCTTATAAAAGGGAGTATCAAAAGGATATATCAAGGCTAGCTCATGTTTCAAAATCTCAGGCATATCAATGCAAAGAAGGCTCAATTTTATTTTCTGGATCAATGTAAGAACTAGATTTTCAACAACACATGCCACATAAGTAGTTAACATAAAATCAAGGAAGTTGGTCAAATCAATCCAAATGTCGATTCCACATATCAACAAGATACAATAATTTCCATTATTTTCATGAAGAAAAGTACAAGGTTCGACAAACTTGTCGAACATATAGAGAACATATGAGTCCAAAAAATAAGAAAATGTGCTAACCAAAACTATTGATCTCACCATTAGTATATCAACATGATATGTTACATTAAAATTAATAATAATTTAGACCAACTATTGAAAATAGTAGTTAGCAAACTGTAGTAGATTTTGAAAACCTTGTCGAACACATCAGCATACACCAAATATTTAAAAAGACCTAAAGAAAATACTTTGAAATACTTCTGATATAAGGAATAGTATAAGAACCTTTATCTAGGCTATCATGAGAATGTATACATTTTTACATAGACCACAGGGTCAAACTCATATAATAAATACCGAGCAATTATGACAACCATCCTGATAGGAACTCTTGACACCTGCATCAGTCAAGCACACAAAGGGTGAGAATATTGTAGGAGTGCATTTCCACCCTAGCATGAAGCATATACTCTTCCTCAAAATATTTCTTGACATGAAAGATACCCATCCCAGCTCCAGGTAGTCTAACATAAGAAACTGACTAGAGTAATGGAATTGTGCAAATAATCCTATATACTTCAAATGCTAACAAATGATATCATAATGCTCAAGCATGATTATGAAACATAGGATTAAACAACATCCTTTCCAGATAGTATAAAATATCTCAAGGTCTTAGTTCTGACCCATTTAGAATAGTCAAAGATAGCTCAAGAAATATAACCATGCATTTAATTCTAATATTTTATTCTTATGAAATGTATAGAAAACCCAAATGCAATAACATACATCAATCACTCACATCATGTAAGACATATCTATGGTATGCAAGTTAGCCCAAATTTTACAAGAGCACACAAAATTACAATCAACTTAATATTTTGCATATATGATACACATATACTCAGCCAATGCACATAGGTACACACATTCAAATTCTCAATTTAATATTATCGTGGACATTCAAAGGCATACATCATAATAATAGATTCCATTTCAGACATATGGAAACATGATAGTGATAACTAAATAAGAGGACACCATAATACTCTAGGGTGATCTCACAATAGTGTGCCCCACTTTTGGGCATGAAGAAAAACTGGTCGTTGAAAAAAAAAACATTTTCAACCCCTTCGCGCGAAGGGAGGTGTTCGCACAAAAGCGGTAAAGCCCTTCGCACAAAGTACCCTATGTGAGTAATGGAATTGTGCAAATAATCCTATATACTTCAAATGCTAACAAATGATATCATAATGCTCAAGCATGATTATGCAACATAGGATTAAACAACATCCTTTCCAAATAGTATAAAATATCTCAAGGTCTTAGTTCTGACCCATTTAAAATAGTCAAAGATAGCTCAAGAAATATAACCATGCATTTAATTCTAATATTTTATTCTTATGAAATGTATAGAAAACCCAAATGCAATAACATACATCAATCACTCGCATCATGTAAGACATATCTCTGGTATGCAAGTTAGCCCAAATTTTACAAGAGCACACAAAATTACAATCAACTTAATATTGTCCACATATGATACACACATATACTCAGACAATGCACATAGGTACACAAATTCAAATTCTCAATTTAATATTATCATGGACATTCAAAGGCATACATCATAAAAATAGATTCCATTTCAAACATATGGAAACATGATAGTGATAACTAAATAAGAGGACACCATAATACTCTAGGGTGATCTCACAATAGTGTACCCCACTTTTGGGCATGAAGAAAAATTGACCATTGAAAAAAAAATCATTTTCAACCCCTTCGCGCGAAGGGAGGTGTTCGCACAAAAGTGGTAAGGCCCTTCGCACAAAGTACCCTATGTGAGGGTGTTCACGTGAAGTACCCTTCGTGGGGGTGTTCATGTGAAGACACACTTCGCACGAGCACCCCTTTGGCTGGATTCCAAATAAATTTATGGCGGTCGATTTCTTTTCCATTTTTATTGTTCAAAGATTTTGTGGACCCAGTGGTTGGACCGAACTCAGTGACATCCCAGTCTGACATCAGCGTTTCATGAGCACTTCCGTCCTCTTTTGATCGTCATTGATGGGTGATCCCACAAAGCTATGCCCCACTTTTAGGCACGAAGAAAAATCACGCGGATTAATTTTTTTTATTTTCGACCCCTTCGAGTGACTGGGGGCATTCATGTGAAGTGGAAAAACCCCTTCGCATGAACTAGATGAAATGGTGGGGTTCGCTCGAACTGGAGCCAATTCAAGCAAACCCTGTGAATCAATGAAAAAGAATAAATTTTCACAAATTTTCCATGGGGGGTTTTCTAGAAGGGGGTTTGCGCAAACCCCCTTCGCTACAAGGGGCATTCTAGCGAACCTCCTTTGCTAGAAGGGGTGTTATAGCAAAACCCCTGATTTTGGCCTTCCTCTCCAAAGCCAACAAATTTCTGCAAATTTTTTCTCTTTGAAGGTCTCAATCAAAGACCAAATAAAACAATCTTGTTAAACCCAAATGACAAATGATGCTATTCAAAACAAGCTTTACAATGACTATAATTTTAATATATATTGAGTTCATTGTGACTTTCTATTTTTAGTTTAATTAAACATAGGTTGTCCGTCCATTTAGCAACCTCTCTCTTCGACGCTTTAGGAAAAATAGTAAATTAGGAAAAAAAAATTATAAAAAATATGTAGGAAATAGGTATTTATGTTACCTTTTAATCAAAATAAGAAAAAAAAAGAATTTTGTTATATATAAATCAAGTTAAAGTGATTCAAAGGAACGCATGTTTAAATTATAGTTAATGTCACTTTATAACTCAATAAACTATAAAATTTTGAACCAAATTGAATGATAATGTCACTTCATAGTGTGACTTAGTCAAATGCGTTTCTCGGATACAACTGGATATGTATCATTAGCCACATTATCTATTTCCTAGAAAATATATATGGTGTAGAGAATGGTCAAAAGATCAAACCAAATCAGAATGTGGCTTCTTTTCTTTTTCTAAACTACACGGCCAATATTCTACATATGCGGGCATCAACATAAGACCAAAACAAGTTCTTGTAAGCATTTGGTAGAGGCTAATACAAGCTCCTTATGAACAAACACAGTAGAAATAATCTTGAGAAGGCCAAGAATGACTACCTAGAAATCCATTTATTCATAAATTACATCTACTCTAGAAGCCAATTATTAAAAACCAACTGTCCTAACTCAGAATTCAACTCCTCATATCCCTGTGAGGAATTAACTTGGGTCTCAGTCTCCACAGGCTGAATCATGTCTGGTTTGAGAGTTTTTCAAAGGATTTGAATCCCTAAAAAGATACACCGCTAAGAGAAAGGCATGCATTTCCTCTACAAACAAATACATCATACACAACAGCTACATATATGTAGTCATGCAAGGAAAGGAGATGCCTAGCTAAAATAACAGATTCATATCCATTTGTATGAAACATTTTCCCCAAATTCATAAGAAAAATGCAAAGCACCACATATTAAACTGGGTGAGAAGAGAATAAAGTCCATGTAATACATGAAATCAACCATTTGAGATACATCGATTAAAGGGGTATATGACACCATGCAAACATGCTAGACACAATGGACATACAACCATACAACACATGAAACATCAAAGTGAGCAGCCACCCACACATTGGCACATGACAGATCTCAATGAAGGTAAAAGAAGTGACGTTACACAAAGCCGAAATATATAATATTCCCAATTGGCTCTTAAAACAACCAAAGACAAAACCATCCAATTTAAACTTAAAAAATTCTAATCAACATGCAAATTGCATTCCAGATTCAATCAGGAAACACCATATTTGTTTCATTTTCAAACATGAAAATTGATCACAATCGCAAGGGAGAAGCCCTACCTTCGAATTGAACGTATTTACTGAGCACTATGTTCATTTATGAGCTGAAGGATTGGTATGATTGGCGTAGGAACTACAACAACCTTGCCAATTTTGAAGTTGTTGCCAAACTTTTCCAAGATATCAATGACAACAGAGATCCTCCGCTGAGTAATCTCATCATGCTAGCTCAAATTCAAGAAGGCAGTAACATAGTGTGGATAGAAGGCGTGCTGGGATGGACTGCCTGGATTGATAAATATGATAACATTTTATATTAGCCCGATGTTTTGGACCCTTCCAACTCTTGTATTTATGATTATATGACTGTTTAGCTCTGTTGGAGTGAGGTTGTTGTCTCTTTCCTAGTTTTTGTGTGAGGCTGGGCCTCTTTTTTGCTCTTGTTGAACTCTCAATCTTTAATATAAAAAAAAAGTGAGCCACTTTGTTCAATTATAATAAAATTAATATTTTATTTTATTTCTAATAAAAAATATTTTTAAATATATTTATATTATAATAAGATTTTATTAAATTATAAATTAAATTATATTTCATTTATACTAATAGTGAACAAATTAAAAATGTATATATCATTTATTATTAAATTAAATTTATTTTAATTTTTAAACTAATTTAGATGAAATTTATGATTATTATTTAAATTACTTACTATTTTTTAAATAGGCTTTTTAATTTGAATAAATTAAATATATCAATTTATTATTATATATGGTATTTAATATAGCATAATATAAATTTTTTAATATAAAACTAAACAAATATAAATTGTTAAATATATTTTATATTAAACAATTTTATATTTCTATTAGTTATGTTTTATTTTAATGTGTTTATATTACAACACTGCTATATTTTTTAAAGTTTTTGAAGAGAACTTTTCTGCTTTGCATAACAAACTTACCTCATTCTGCACTATTTTTGGCGCCCGGCTATCCCATTCCAAATCCATTTGTCTTGGTTGGGATGATCGGCTTCACCAGATTGTTAGATATCTCGGTATCCCTTTTTTTGGCTAGCAGAATTTAGGTTTGTCAGAAAATTATCTCATCTTATAATATCTATTACTCCTCTGCTTGGATGTTTAATAATTGTCAAATTTTGGAAGTTCAAAAAAATATTAGGAACTTTCTTTGGTTGGATGGTAAAGGGGCTAAAAAGCTCCACACTGTTAAATGGGAATGGTGCCACACCAAAAAACTTCTTGGAGGGCTAGGATTAAAGGACATTAAAACTCAAGGGATTGCCCTTGCTGCCAAGTGGAAATTCCACTCTCTAGATGGCTATGAACCATGGAAGGTTCTTATTAGAGGTAACATTGAGAGAGGCTTCCCTAGGCAAGTTAAGTCTTGGAAAAACCTGCCCCTTTGGGACCTCATTGTTGGGGACTTCCCTGTCTCTCTCCAAGGATCCGTGATTTTTAAAACTATTTGGAAAGCCTGGGAACATGTTAAACATTTTATCTCTAATAAGACCTTCCATGATAATAACCTTCTTTTTGGTGAAAGGTCCATTTGATGGAATCTTCACATCTCTAGTAAACCTCTTGCCCTCTCCCAAGGCTGCTTTGCTAAAGCATGACACAATTTGGGTATCTCACAATTTATATGTCTGTTTCAACATGGCAGACTTATAAGTTGGGAGGTGCTCAAAACCAAATATAACATCCCTTTATCTCAAAAGAAGACTTACAATATAGTTGCTAAAGCTTGTAAAGACTTCCCCTCCCACAGATTTCTAGAAATTAAATGGCCCGATGGTACTATTGTGACTATACTTAAAGCAAAGAACATTTATAAAATCTTAAACCATAATGATGCTATCATCAATCATGTCAATAAAATGGGGTCTACTAATATGGAAGCTAATACTTGGAAAAGGTAGTTTGACAAACTTTGGAGAATTGACCCTAAAATTCATTGTTTCAAATGGCTCACGTTACTTGATAGACTTCCTATAAGGAAATACCCCTCATTTACTAAGTTATGTAGCATCTGCAAGCTTCTTGAATCCTGCTGGCATATCCTTTTCGGTTGTACTTTTGCAAAAAAAAATTTGCTCATGTTTGGTATTACTTATCCTAAATATCTTAATACTTTTGAAATTATGAATGGGCATATCAATGATTTAAACAAGGATACTAATCTGTTTTGGAATATTTGTCTTCTAACATCCTTTGACAGATCTGGAAATGCAGGAATGAAGAAAAATTTCAAGACAATCCTGGAGAGTCCTTGCTGAGTTTTTCCGTAAACTCACATATTCTAAAATCTCCTCGCAGGTCTCTATTCACATGTTGATTGGAAGGGAGAAGCTGAAGAGGTTCCTGTAGATGGGACACTCCACCATGTTCGTGTTCGAGATGAATGATGGTTACGAATGGAGAAGGCACATGGATATTTTGCATTAGTATCTTGATGTTTCCTTATTTTTGATTTGTTGAAACTATAAACTCTGATCCGTGTGATCTTCCTTTAAACTTTTCTTGTGAAGCTTTGCCTCTTTTTTGGTACTTTGTACTTTGATCATCTTATAATCAATACAAAAAAATAATTATTTTGTTAAAAAAATTACAACTTTACTTTATAAAATACCAAAATACGATATTATTAAAAAAAATTGAAGAAATATGATTGGTTGATTTTACATAGTTTAATAAATTGTTAAAAACTGGTTGTTGCCTATAGTTCCAAAAGCCTACGGCACGAACTAATAAAGATAATGGTGTTGCACTTAAGTGGGGGGCGTGAGTCTCCAAACAGTAGGCATTGCATAGGTATGGGTTGACAGTTATGTCAATATGAAGTGAAACAATTTCAAACTGGAATTGATTTAGAGACAATCCATTGGGGACTTGGAGAAACTCGTTCCATTTTTATGCGTCTTTTCTTGATTACCAATGGGCGTAGCAAATGGGCTGCCACAAAGAAACATGCATGGGGCAGCTTGGGAGCGGCAGTTGCATATCATGATTTTGGGCGTCCAGTCGGAACTATATTTTTTATAAGATTCTCTATGTTTGAAGGAGAATACATCATTTATGTCCATGCTTTTGTTTGAAGCCCATTTAGACATAAGGAGGTTGAGGGTAAAAGGGATTTCATCGGATAACAGAAAAGCTTGAGTTATATATTCAGAGAGATAAAATGCCATTGTCTTCCGCTCAGTGAGCACCCCCAACACCACTTTCAGTGTCTCGACAATATGTGGATTTCAATTTAACATTATAGAATAGATATAAAATAGAGCTTAAATGATCACCTAATTGAAAGAGCATATTGAAGGTTAAATAACTCAACCAATGAAGAAACAATGTGGAGAAATGATTTAACATTCAATGGAAAACTATAAAGTGCATATGAAGTGCGTCATAATCATTTTCACCCAAACATTATGAAACCTCTGAAAAGTGAAATATATTTCAGCAGGGGGGATTTTACTTTCACTTGAGTAAAATTAATGCAAAATATGGAAGTTAAATAAAGAAGGTACACTAGTTTACACATGTCAATTAGTAAACATGGGGATGCAATGCAGTTAATATTTATTTCACAAAGGTGAAAGTAATTAACGGAAACATTCGTGGGGCAAATTATAACTGCAGGAGATTTGTAATTATCAGAGCGAAAATATTTTAACAGAATCGGTAAGAATGTATCGGTGAGAATGCAGTTATAGGCATGTGGAAAATCATGGAGAGGAGTGAAATATAATTGTTACAGAATATTTTCTTTTCACCAAGCTGAAGTGTTTTCACAAGATCATTAGGGGAGAAAGTATAAAGTGTAGCATATTTGTTTTCACCCAGGTTAAAGTGTCTATCAGGTTTGTGAAGTATCATGATGAATATTCTCCTAGATGAAAGGTAGCATTTTCACATTTAAGTGAAATGGTTTAACACATTAATTATGATGAGGGGAATATGTTCACCATATAAGAGTATTATTTCACCGAGAAAGCTTACTAAAAGGAAATAAGGACAAAAATACCAAGTTTAGTTTTTAGAGGATAGCATGGCAGTTGGGCATGATGTTTGTCATTATAAAAATATTGTTCACATGAGAGGTCAAGGCATATAGAAAGTTTGATATTTTTAGAACTTGCAATCATATGATGGGCCATTTGATGGGATTTGCTTTTGGTATGCATAAATATGTAACAGGGTGTGTGCACCAAGTTGTGGACCAAAAAAGTGGACACACCTTTAAAAAAAATTCAAATTTTCAATAACCCGATCGGGTTATGAGGAATTTCTCATAACCCAATCGGGTTATGAGACTCATTGAGTTTCTAATAACCCAATCGGGTTATAAGAAACATATCAAAAACATGACATAGCAAAAGTCGATCGTGCTTTGAACAAACGAAGATTTAATCAAGATTTTCAACCAATGGCGCCCCGTAACAAAGGTAAGTTTGTTTATTTTTGTTGTTTTTGTTATTTTTGTTTGCAATTGTAATCAAATTAGGTTATTTTATTGATTTTTTGTTTTCTTTTATTAATTTCATTCCAAATTCATCAAACAACCCAAAAAGACAAAAATGAAATGAAAGACCACCCCCCGTAGAAGCACCATCATCGCCACCTGTAAACCCTCAACAACCCTTGCCACCCATAAACCCTCAACCACAATCTCCACCTGTAGACCCTCCTCAAAATTCTCCTCCTCCATAACTATCGCCACCCGTACACCCTCCACATGTGTCGTTAGGTCACGTAGATGCATCACAAAAGGACCTTGTGCAACGCCTTAACCAAAATAGTGCACAAATTAATATATTGGTCAATAGGTTGAAGGCTTCCGGTCTTCAGCATGACTCTACCCTCGCCACTACATTAGAAAAAATATCCAATAGTGCAAATGAGGTGTCTCAAGAGGTGACAAAATGGGGTTCATGGAGGGATAGGTGTCGTACATTTTATGTCGATGGTTTATCCTATGAGGATGTGAGAAGAAAAGGCATAGAAAAATGTGACATATGTGCCCTTTTCACCGATCCTAATACTAGCAATTCCCTAGAAGTTAATACAAAATGATTTCCTATACATTGGTGTGTTCATAGGGGGATGAAATCATCTTTTTGGGATAGGTGGTACATGGTATTTGACCAACCACCTTCTAATAATAATGAAGTTCCTTTATATTTTTTGAGGAAGCTATACTATGAGTTTATCATTGGCGAGAAGTCGAATTACTTTGAATTTTGTGAGTTCCTGGGTAGAGGGAGAGGCTCTGCGTAGGATAGACCTGGGGCACATAGGATTACCCGACCATAAGAGAGGTGTACTGTGAGAAAACCCCTCATTCATGTTATGGTCCCAGTTGTGGTGAAGGAGTCTATGGATATACAGACTCTTAATGCAGCTGCATCATTGATTAATGTCATTATCCAACATGACACTCAATTAGTAGGAGAGGATGGATCAGTGCCACCTCCATCTTCATCAGGTGTGCCATTAGGATCATCCCATCCTGCACTAGCTCCATCGCCATCAGATGCACCATTAGGATCATCTCATCCCGTGCGAGCTCTATTATCATCAGACACATTTCCAGGGTCAGCCCAGCCCATTGAGCATATATGTATTAGTTGTAATGGTATATGTGATGGGCTAGATAGTCAAGCGAGTATGGATGGTTCAACATCCCATTCATGTGTACATTGTGGAAAAAGATGTCATGCATCCACTACTGAGGACATGGCCCTCACAGATGATTTGTTATCAATGGTGTATTGTTCAGAGCCGACACAGGTTTGTTTAAATTTGTGTTTTGACATGTTATTTTAATTAATTACCTAAATCTGTTAAAAGTAAATAAAATTTTATGTATAGAAGAATCTAAATTGAT
>MU219409.1:169194-215178 GCA_018584345.1 Thuja plicata
CAAAGAAGAAGAAAAAGAAACAAGTAAAGAAGGATATATTGGTTGTGACACTTGATGAAGTCATTGAAGTTCCAAACTGGGACATTACCACATTGGACAGTGACAAACTTCAAGAGTTTGGAGTGCTATGTTAGAGAAAAGCCATATAGAAGAAGATGATACAAGAACATAGAGAAAACATGGCACTTGACAAAGAAAAAGAGATACTCCAAAAACTTGTTCCTGAAGTGAAACTTGAAGAAAATGCTTCAGTCAAGGAACAAATTGTTGTTCTCACCGACACTATAATAGAGAAAGGTATATATGCAGAATAAGCAATGGAAGAGAAAGAAGAAAAGAAATACCAATTCAATTTAATTGATAAAATCAACCAAGAAGTGGCATTGAACAAGGTAAAGCTCTCAAAAATCACTGAAGAATTAGAGCCAATGATTGCTGAAGCAATCACCTTGGTTCAAAAGATGTGCACACTAGAGAAATTTGCAAAAGAGAACATTGACAAACTAGCGAAGATAGATCATAATGTCACAACAAGTGCACAAAGCCTAACCTCTCATGTTGACAGCATAAAGTCACATAATGACACGATATTAGAGGCAAATAGGCTAAGGCAAGAAATATGGGATGCTGAAACATAATTCAGAGGTGAGATTACTGAACTTCAAGCACATATTCTACCAAATCTTACAATTCTACAGCAACATATTTCTAATGCTAGAAATTTGATAGCAACCCCTGAGATGTCTGTAGTAGAAAACATCTATGACATACATGTATGGATTTCACTAGAGCACATGGCTCTAGAAATGCTGAAAGAAAAATGGGAAAAGATGATGGAGGAAATCAAGTCCTCACATTCCCACCTTTTTGAAAAGCTGTAAGTACCTTTGCCTTTAGAATCAAAAAAGGAGGAAAGGACATGTATATAGTTATCTACATTCTTTATATCAGATGAAAAAAAAATACATAAGGATATGTATATATACTTACACTTACCGGCATATACATAGGGGGAGTCATTCAAATGACTAAGGAAGAAGTATACATAGGTGTACATACTAATACACTCAGTATGTTGCACATATCATGTTTTTGACACTAATGTCAAAGGGGGAGATTGATGACATTATTTTTCCATTAGTATACTCAGTGAAAAACATTGACAAAGCATTATTGATAGACAACAAGCATTACTGACGAACCACAAGAAGTACCAGTGAAATGCAAGCATACCCGACAGAACAAAGATTTTGAGAAAAATGGTAAGTATAAAAGTGACAAGCATCATCGGTGACCACAAGCATCACCGGCGACCACAAGCATTACCGGTAACACAGTTTTCAGAACTAACACAACAAGAAATAGAAAAGGCATACCCAATGACAAGTTCAAGAAAGGAACATCGACGACCAAGAAAACTGACCATCAGAACCGACAGATAGATAAAGAACCTGCAAATTGTGGATCTAATTTTTACACGACAGATAAAGCAATGTAATTCTATTTATAGAGTTTTATTTTGTTTTAAATCATAATTTGATGGTCATGCAAGCTTTATGTAAATGCTTTAAAACATCCTAATGGATCAAAAGTATATCTAACTAAAGATCAAGGTCAAGTTATAAAACTTGGATCTAGAGTTAACTTGTGATGCATGAATCAAGAATTGAACCTAAATTAGTATAAATAGATGTTCATACTCAATTTTGAGTACATGAATTATTTATTATTGATAGCCATGAAGAGCATCTAAGGAGCAGAAGGTAGAATTCATGCAAAGATCGGAAACAAAGTACATCAGTTATCAAGAACACACAGAGGCTACCGACGAGCAGATAAAGGTATTATTCAATAATGGAAGGGTGATTACTAATATGTATGAAACTTTATAGGATCTGTTATTAGTAATTGAAGATTACATTTATCATCAGATCAAAGACTTATGTAGTTGTATTCTAACAAGTGCATCACATCTAAAATCCTTCTGTAGAAGGTGGACTTAACCATTCTTTCCAAATCTCTTAATAGAGTGCACACTTAACATTGTTGGTAAAGCTTCAAATGAAGTAGATCTTAATAGGTCTCCACTGTAATACTCCTAACAAGGTAGGTCATTAGAAGTGACCAATTGTAAGCCTTAACTAGCCCCTTCTTATCTACAGATAGTGAAGTTTTGTGGGTAACAATCCCCACCACAATTTTTACTTCCTTAATAGGAGTTTTCTATGATATCATATCTTGTGTCATGTGTTATCTATTTTCATGAATTTTTCTATTATGGTTACATACAAAAAATAATGTATGATATGATTACATATGCTTAAAGAAAGATGAACAGTTAGATAAGATAAATTACAAACTGGTGACTAAGGGTTAATGGGCTAACCAAGAAAAGTTTTAGAGGTATCGATTCACCCTTCCCCTCTCAGTACATCATCTCAATATAATTCCAACACCAAAGAGAAACAAGTTATGAGAAATCCTCTCTTTATGGAGTTAGTAAACATTTTGAATAACCTAGTGCCAACTGAAAATAAATTGGCAAATATTCAGTCAGTTGATGATGTTGATAGCATCCTGGCTTGCTTCAAAAGAAAAATTCACAAGTTTAATAGATTCAGCTACTAAAACTATAGAGGAGAAGTACAAAAAGGAAAGATTGGATGAACTAATAAATAACTTCTCATTAGATCTCAACTCATTGAAAATTGGCCAGACAATTCTGAAAGAGTTAGCAGCAAAAGGCAGGAAGGTAATAGCTAACTGTATGGACAGAGGAAAATTCACTTCTGAGAACATCAAGGAGATCAAGGAAGAAAACATCTTGGTTGAAAAAATCAAGAAATCAGTTGAAACATCCTCCCAAGACATCAATATCTGCAACAACATCTATCAATGGCAGATAGAAAAGATTGAAAAATCCAAGATAGAGATCAGCAAGATAAGGACCAGGCAAACCCAACTAAGAAATGCATTTGCACCCTCCTTAGCTGTATTAAATGAGAACATAAAATAGATTGATGCAACTATTGTCACATATGATCAAGGCCCCTGCATGGATCTAACAAAAATGGAGAAGCTCACATATGCATTATGTGCCCATCTTTAGAATGTTGATGTACTCAAGGAATTCTAGCAGCAAGAAATCAAGAATCTTTAGATTACATACCCAGATGTGTACTTGGAGTAAGTACTCAGGGACTTCATTTTTGGCACCTTTTTCATTAATGTCAAAGGTGGAGTAGAGTATATAAAGGAGTAGGATGTACAATAAACTTACAATTTTTTTTGTTAAATCAAAGATTAAGTAACTTGGCCACATTCCTTTGTTGCCATTAATGACAAAGGGGGAGATTGTTAGAAAGTTTACACTTAGGGTTTATATGACTAATTTTGTGTTTTCATTATGGCAACAAATTAATATAAATTTTTGACAAGTAAGTTCACAAACTTTGAAGATCAAAATTTGGCTAAGTATAGAAAACATAACAAAATAGAGATATACAGTTGATCAGTGCGCCAGTGCATGTGCATATGATCAAGTCAGAATATGTGCCTTTTTACTTAAGCTCTATGATATGTTATTAAGATTATTCTATACATGCATGGTAAGATATGACAATATGAAGAAGTTACATCAAGTTCAAGTGCCACTAGCAGTTCAGAAAATAGAGCATGAAGCCAAATTTAGATTTTGATTAGCGTATAATATTTTGTTAGTAATTGCCATGCACCTATTGTAATATGTTTTTAATTATGTCTTTAACACTCATGTAAACACGCTTAAACCAATTCATTTGGAAGCGTTGTGTATGTTGTTTTTGGGCCGAATAAGGTCTTGTTTTTGGTCGCGTCTATTCAGGCATGTATATATACTTGAAATGCAATTTTCTATTAAGTGGGAAAGTGGAAAATATGCAGAAAAGATATCCATAAGAACAGTACAAAAAAATCAGTATGAGATAGAGCTCTTTGATAGATTAGAGCATCAACGTATAATCAGAACTGATTAGACAATAATGTCATAACAACAGTTCATCTTTTGATATAGTGTATATAAATTATCTAAAGGTTGTATCCTTCATCCTATTGGGTAGTGAGCCCTAGCAGTGATCCATTCACCTTTAACAGGGTTTTGTAAAATACTCCTAACAGGTTCATTGTGCTTGCATTGTAAATACTGCTCCTAATAGGGAAAAGGAACTCTAACAAGTTCATAAGACTAGTAAAATCATTTGTGGGTACTAATTCCCGCCAGGGTTTTCCTCTGATCAAGGTTTCCTTATAATCATATCTTGTGTTATGTGTTATTGTGTTATGCTTCATTTGTTATCTATTTGATTTAAGTTTCAAGTTGTTGAAATAAAGATAATTGACAAACACTGATTCATCCCCCCTCTCAGTGTTTCTAACAAAATGAATATTGAAAAGATGTCTAAGTCTAGGATGATGAGAAATCATAGTTTTGAAACCTTGATCTATCATAAAATTTCATGTGTAGTTGATCAAGGAAGACTAGAGGTTGCATGTAATTTCAATAAATTTTTTCAAGCTACTATGTCAATTTTTTCTTCATTTAATAATGCTAGTAATGTCCTTTATAATGCAATTATTGAGCCACATTATGGTGAAGTGTACTAAAATCAAGTATGTATATTTTTAAATTCACTTATACCTCATTCACAAGAATCATGTACATTTAAAAATTTATCTATATGCATATGCCTAAAAGTAACTTGTCAAATGGGTGTGGGAATGTTGTCTATTCTCAAATAACATCCATTAACAAAAACAATATCAAGCTTCATACCTTTTATCAATAATATGCAGCTATTGTTGACTCCATAACACATTTCCAAGCCTTGATTGAAAATGAAATAACCTCCACATATTGTCAAATGATGAAGAAAAGTGCATAACAAATATTTGAGGGTTACCCTGTAATGGAATGATCTAAGTGAATACTTCAAGGATGATGTGTTAGAAATACAATATGGAAAAGAAATATATTGAGAGGGGGGGGGGGTGAATCAAATCTTAGAACTTTTACCCTTTAAAACAAAACTGATCCACAACCATACATAAATGTAATCGATCTATCAACTAGTAGCATTCATGACAGTAAATAAATAACTCAAGACATAGAATTTTGGTAACCCAAAAACCCAATAAGGTAAAATTGGGGTGGGGATGACACCCACAAAAATCTTCACTAGCAATAAAGTGTGCCTATTAGGGATACAAAGTTTGATTACAATATGCAATCTACCTGGTTAAAGGTCTGCTCGGTTAAGAGATATAGATCATTAAAATATCCCTTGTAAAAGGATTTAAACTTACAACAAAGTAAGCACTCAGCTAAGAGATTTAGAAAGGTCTGTTAGAACCACTCTGTTAAGAGATTTCACCTGATACACCTGTTAAAATTTCTCAAGGTCTGATCCTTCGATATGCAACCTGATCCTGATAGAAGATCTCCTCTTTCCAATATGTTCTCTAATCTAATAATCTGATATATCTTTACTCTACTGTTCATTTTTCTTTCACTTCTCTAGATCTTTGCTTCCTTTCACAAAACAACCCTTTAGTACATATCTCATGTATGCATACACCTTCACTCTGTCCTCACATGAAATTAGGGTAAGAAGAAATCTTCATGTACTTTACAAATCTAGCAATTAGATCTAGATCAACAATCAAGATCAAATGCTTATGCTGCTTGGGCATTCCAATTTTCTAATTGGCTTCATGCCACGCATTGGGATCAAATAATTAATGCATAATTAACTCCATTGAAATCATTAAATGCATGAATAAGTCAGCCCAAAATAGTTTACCTTAAAAGTTTGTGCCATTTCTAACATGTATGTCAAAACTATCTTTCTTGGCACATTAAGACTTTGGCGCTCGACATGAACATGATCAAATTTTGCTTGATTTCTGAGTCACTTGACAACATTAACTTGTTTGGAAATGACTATTTCAGATATCTCAGCCTATACTAGATAGCTCAGCCGCAGTGATGACCGGCTAACCAGCCTAGATAAATGACTAAGTGTGGGACACTAATGATCAACAAAACTAAGAGATCAACAGTCTCCCCCTTTGATATTAGTGGCAAAAACACACATATCATTTATTTACATCCACAAAATTTTTCCCTAGTACTCAACGTACTCCCCTTAAGATTATACTTCATACTTACATAATGGACATGCCATACAAAATATTATGCCTAATTCTGCACATCTTTATATGTTTCCTTATCTGATTCCCCCTTGTTTTTGTCATTGATAGCTATAGGGGTTAAGTCATACTTATCCAAAAATGACTTATGAAGCTGTAATGTTAGTGCAAATGTTGTATCCCAACTATCCTTTACAAACTTCATGACTTGTAACTTAATTTCTAGCTTGGCAACTAAACTTACCAAACTATCTATTGTAGATAGATGAGAATCCCTCTTGACTAATTCATTTGTAGCTTCAAGTTCCTTCTATATAACCTCCAAATGAGGTATTAAGGAAGTCTGAATAGTTCTTAACTTTTCTCTTATTCTACCATCTTCAGCCATAAGCTCGGATAATCTCCTCCGTGCATGAGTCAACTTGTCAAAATGTAAGGAGCTAGAACTAGCATCCATACTCAATGTACTCCCTGTTGACTTCAAATCTAGTTGCAATTGTTCAATAAGCTGTTGGTTATCCTTGGTAAAGAATTCTACATCACATAACTTTTTATACAAGGAATAAACATTATTTGCAACTTCCTCAATAATACTAATAAGAGAAGAAAGTTCAACCTATTTGATAGCAATCTCTGCTGATATCTTCTCCAAAAATTTGTTCTCAAATTTTCTCTTGGACCATTGTAGCAACTTTTCATTTGCCTCAATATTTTCACCATTAAATTTCTGCACAATATGGACTAACTGTTCCAAGATTGATGTTTGTTGATTTATATCTGTTATATTAAAAGCAAAAAAAAAAATATCCTTCATTTCATGTAATACTTGCTTTTGTTGGTGCTCTCTTTTCAGTTCTTCTTGTTTCTTCTTCCTCTTCAAAAGGTCTTGCAGAGTCTAAATCTACTCATATGTCAAGTTATCTATATCCCATTTAGGAATCACAATCACTTCATCCAAAGTGACACTTGGACTAGGTGACTTCCTCTTAGGTGACTTCTTCCTTTTGAGTTTTGAAGAGCTGATACTCAGCTCAAGTACAGTGATATATTTACCTTTGTTAGTATTAATTTCAATTGCTGCCTTCATCTGAGTCAAGATTTCCTATTGATCAGGTACACTTCCTATTTTAGGTCCAGTGGGAGTAGATGATGCAAAGTGTGGGAGATCTACCAACACTTGTATAGCCTCTTGTTCTATAGGTTTATTTGCAATTACTTCCATCTTATCTCCACTCTCTAAAATTGTTTGTACAACCTCTAAAATAGGTGGATTTGTATTCATTACCTCCTTTTCTCCTTCTTTCTCTGTCTCGGCCTCAGTTTCCCAAATAGGTGATTGGATACTTGTGTCTACCGGCTCATTATGATCCTCGGAATCCATAGTGCAATTTTCTCCAAGTGTAGTGTCAATGGGGCTGTCCATTGTTAAATCTGTAATTTGCACATCACCTGTTTCCTTTTGGGGTTCAATTTAAGTTTCTACTTGATCTATAACAATTTTCTTCTCCATTTCCTTTGGCTCTAAGTTGTCTTCATCTTTCTCATCATACTTCTTAGTAATTAACCCAAAGGTTTCCTTCCATATTCTAGTGCTCTATTGTACTACACCTTCAACATCATTCCTCAAAATTGCATAGGCTCTCTGTTTAGGAATAAACTTACTTTGATATTCTTCAATGAATTTATCTATTTGTTTCTTTGTTAAGTCAGGAATGACCTTATCCAATGTTCCTTCCCTAATCTGTCTTTCAGTCATCAGTGCATATTGCCATTTTTGAGACAAAATATCATATAGTTCTATAGGAACATGGTCTCCTATCTCTACTGGTGTCATCTTGAATGTCCCCATCATATCTATTAATGCTTCCTGAATCTTATGCTTATTTACTATACTCTATTTTTCATACTTGATAAATATAAATCCTACTAATCCAGTTGAACCTCTAATGTTCTTACATACCTCATCAATATCGATTATTTGTTTGTTTGATGCTATGTGTATGTTGCTAGGTACATCTGAATTTGTCCTCTCATCATCTTCAAAATCCAAGTATAGCTTCCTCCTTGGTCTTTTCTTAGCAGGTTGGCTCGGCACAACCTTGGTTTCAACTTGTTTTCTCTTCATTGAGCTGCTCTCCCCAACATCCTTCTTTGTATATACTTTTTCTATCTGAACAAGAGATGATGCCCTGGTCCTTGGCTTCTTAGCAACATGAGGGGTAGTCTTAGGTTTGGATTTTCTTTGTTTAGTTTCCTCGGCAACCACTGACTGCTTCCCTTTACCTTTCATAGTGATATCCTCTTTAGGTTCACTTTCTTCTTCTTCACTAGACATATCTTATCCATGTCCTTTTGATAAACCCAGAGGTGCATCCTCTACTTCTTCATCACTCTTAATACCAACCATCTTCTTCATATTTTTGACAATTTTCTTCCTTTTCCTCTTCATAGTGCCATCCTTCAAATCCGTAGTGATTCTGGACTTATCTTCTTCATAGTTTCCAAAATGTTTGACTGTACTATAAATTTCCTTTGTTAATAGAGTTGTTATTGATGTAGACATCTCATCAATGTTTACTTCATAAGGTAATGGCCTCAACCATGATACCCTCAGCACTACTGCCTGCACATAGGTGAAATCTGTGTCCACTAGGAAACATACATCCTCATAATGTTTTTCAACTAGTGAATTGGGAATTCTACTCCTTAATCTCATCTTTTTCTTGAATTCTACAAAATATTTCCCCATCACATTGTCAAAATTATCACCTAATTGCTAAATAAATGCATTGATTTTCTATGTGATAGGTCTGTCTGTTCTCCACACTATGTTTCCAAAAGTAGGAAATGTATTATGTATGTAGAAAAATATACAAACAAGTAGAGATCCAAACTTACATATTGAATTCTTTTCCCTTCTAATTGAAGAAAGGTTCTCGGCCAGTTGCATCTATTGAAGCTTGACAATGTCATAAGTATGATCCTTCTTCACAATTTTCCAAGCCTGGTTGACTGTAATGCATGGAACACTATCCAGTCAGCTTGACTGATAAAACTTATGAGCTATAACCCTAACATCAAAATCAAGCTCCAAATATATAATTATAGATATCATCATCCCTCTTTTGTTCCAAACTACTCCAGTGAGCTCTTCTATGTTTTCTTTACTCTGACATCTCATGGTTTTCTTCCCGTTTAGAATTGGATAACTAGTTACACGATGGATGATTTCCTTTTTAATCTTAACTGGTCCATTCTCTAGCCATATGTTCATGTCATGTATATGACTCTGAACAATCTTAATCCATTCCATTCTGAACTCTCTCAGAAATTCTAGGGCATGAGTTAACCCTCTCTCAGCTAAATGTTGTGTTCATTTTTTAGGGCTCCATTAATGCACAATTTTTTGTAAGAAGCCCTTAGCTCATGATCTCCAACTTCAATTATTTTTCACATATAGCATGATTTGATATCATGGATCATAAGTACCTTTGATAAATTGATGATAGGGCTCTAGTAAGATCACCCTTGATGGCACTCTTAGGAACTGCTCTGAAATTAGGAGGTGCACATGTATCACTCCTTATCAATTGAAAGTTTAGCAACTCCTCCATTCTCTTAGCTTGTGTAGAAGAACTTGTGGCCATTTTCTCTAAAAATAGGGTTTCAAGGATCATGAACAAAGTACCTCGGCAAGTGAAAAAATATGCACTTTCTATTGAAGAAGTTGCCAATGACAAGCTGTAGAGATCTTTGAAAATCTTTACAAAATTCAAGTTCACAAATGCACAATCACTCTTATGAAATTATTAATCACATGGTGATAAGAAATGAAATAGATCTTTCCTTTATATAGGTTCCAACGATTGAAAGCTAGGTCAGCATTAAATGTTCTTTCCATTGAGTGAGTGCCAAACAGTTGTCCTCGGCCAAATCATGAAATTCATTTACCTCTCAGTTGTCAAACAAAAATTACTTAGCATATATTAGAAATATACTATTTCTCAGCACCTATAGTGCATTTTGACTTTTCTCGCTACATAACTCAAAATATGTCCTGATGCATCTTAATATATGTAGATATGGACTATTGCACTTTTATATGTTAGGAACTGATAAAAGATAAAAATATAAACACAGTTCCTTACATACCTTTCTTTGCTCAATTAGTGATGGTGGGATCACCTGATCCATTGGATTGGGTGACCTCAGCTTCAGTAGCTTCTCTACTACTTTGTTTTTCTTTCCTTATCCATGTCTAGTTCATCTATGCTCTAATATTCTCAATAGTGGGAATAGGTACCCTTGTTTTTCAATCCTTCCTAGTATGACCAATTTTCAAACAATTATAGAAAACTAGGCTTCCATTCATCCAAATCTTAGATTTACCTCTTAAAAGTGTCTTTATGCCGTTTTCTAGAACATGTCCATACTCACCACAGTAATGATAGCTATGCCATGTGTTATAATCCCAATTGTAAGTGTTACCCTTCCTTGGTTCTTTTTCTTGTGTCTTTGATGTCCATTGTTCTTTGGCATTAGATCTGCAATCTTGTGCTCTATGTCCAAATTTTTGATAGTTGTAACAATTCCCATTAAATATAGGTGTGGGAGGTGCATTGTTTTCTTTTTCCCAACATTCTTGTGCTTGATTTCCAAACTTCTTACAGTTAAATCAATAACCATTTAACTTAGGTTTAGGATTGGACTTACCATTTTTGCTTCGACAGATGTTTTCTATGTGTCCTAATTTTCCACAGTGATGGCATACATGCTTATTGTTCTTTGTCTTTGCATTCCTCTTTTCACCAATCTTAGATGATTCTCCTTTCTTAGTAGATGTCTATTGTTTGATGTGACCTAGTCCAGAAGAATCTTTAGATCTTCTTGATGCTTCCATCAAGTTTTCAAAATGAGTCAAAGCTTCATTGGGTCTTTTCAATCTTTCATTTAGTTCTTTCTCAGATCTCAATTCATCTTTCAATTGACTATTCTCAGATCTTAGATTCACAATTTCCATGTCTTTCCTACTATTCTCATTTGCAAATAATAGTTGATTCACCATGTCAACCTAATTGTTTGTCATCATTTGTACTTCATGTGTCCTTTCATCAAGTCTAACAGTCATCATTCTTTTGTCTTCTTCAGCCATAGCTTTGTCATTTTCAGCTTTCTTCTTTTGTTCCACTACTTCACAGAGTCTTATTGTTTGCATTTCTTGTTCTCTTTTTAGGTTTCTGACTTATTCACGGAGTGTATTGTTCCTTTCTAGTATATGTGTAATCTCTGCATCACTCTTAGTAGAGTTTCCATTCAAAAATAGATTTGCAATGTCTTCTTCCTGATAACAAGTATCATTCATTTTTTTGGCCAAATATTTCCTTTCTTGCAAGGAATTCTTTAGTTCCTATCTTGCAGTTTCAAGCTGATTTAATGCTAGCTGAATTTCAATCTTTTGATTCTCAATGACTTTACCCAATTTGTAAATCTCCATCTCAAGATCTGTACTCTCAAGCTAATTGAAAATTTTATAATAGAACTGAGCTCTGATACCAATTGTTGGAAATACAATATGGGAAAGCAAGATATTGAGAGGGGGGAGGGTGAACGAGATCTTAGAACTTTTAACCTTTAAGAAAAAACTGATCCACAACCATACATAAATTTAATTGATCTATCAACTAGTAGAATCCATGAGAGTAAATAAATAACTCAAGACACAGAATTTTGGTAACCCAGAAACCCAATAAGGTAAAACTGGGGTGGGGATGACACCCAAAAAAATCTTCACTACTACAATAATAAAGTGTGCCTGTTAGGGCTACAAAATTTGATTATAATATGAAATCTACCTAGTTAAAGGTCTTCTTGGTTAAGAGATATAGATCATTACAATCTATCTTGTAAAAGGATTTAAACTTACAACAAAGGAGGCACTTGGCTAAGAGATTTAGAAAGGTCTGTTAGAACCAATATGTTAAGAGATTTCACTTTATACAACTGTTAGAATTTCTCAAGGTCAGATCCTTCGATATGCACCCTGATGCTGATAGCGGATCTCCTCTTTCCAATACCTTCTTTGATCTAATAATCTGATATATCTTTACTCTACTATTCACTTCTCTTTCACTTCTCTATATCTTTTCTTCCTTTCACAAAATAACCCTTTAGTACATCTCTCATGTATGCATACACCTTCACTCTGTCCTCACACAAAATTAGGGTAAGAAGCAATCTTCATATACTTTATGAATTTGGTGATTAGATCTAGATCGACGATCAAGATCAAATGATTATGCCACTTGTGCATTCCAATTTTCTGATTGGCTCCATGCCACGCATTGGGATCAAATAATTAATGTGTAATTAACTCCATTGAAATCATTAAATGCATGAACAAGTTGGCCCAAAATAGTATACCTTAAAGTTTGTGCCATTTCTAACATGTATGTCAAAATTGTCTTGCTTGGCACATTAAGACTCTGGCGCTTGGCATGAACATGATCAACTTTTTCTTGATTACCGAGTCACTCGACAACCATTAACTTGTTCAACAATGACTATGCTAGATAGCTCAACCTATTCTGGATAGCTTGGTCACAGTGATGACTGGCTAACCTTCCTAGATAAATGACTAAGTGTGGGACACTAATGATCAACAAAACTAAGATATCAACACGATGATGTATTCCTTTTCAAGTGAATAAGAAGTTAGTGATACTTATCTTGTGTGTCCAATTATTGATAGCTTTGTCAACAATGAAATTAATGCTTATGAATCTACTTTTTTTAATTCACCAAATGATGTGAATCAAGATCCTTGTTGTTCTAATATCTATAGTGGTCTTTATACATCAAATTTAGATTCAAGTGCAATATATTAAATTAACAACACCTTGCATGATGCTAGTGATGAGTATAAAAGTACTGACTCTCATGTTTTTTTCTACCTATGAAGATGAATATGTTGATTTCCACTTTGGTTCTCTTAATTATTTGAATGAGATGGAGATATCTAGTTTTTTACCCCAATACACATTCTCTACACATGGTGTTAGATGGTTTCACAATCTTTGGTAGGTCTCTAACAACATTAGTCATACTTGCCTTCACAATATTATCAAAATTCACATGACAAAATCTTTTGTGCCATAACCAACTGTCATCAATCCTTGCAATAAAAAAAGAAGCCTCAGATGTATTCAATTCAAATACATTACCTCTTGACTTAGTACCAGATGTGATCAATTCTCCTAACTTACTTCTAATAGAACATTTTCCATCAATGAACTTCAATTGATAACCTTTGTCTACCAGCTATCCAAAACTCAAAAAATTATTCTTAAGTCCATCAACAAGTAACACATCGTCAATATTAGTATTTCCATCCAAATAAGTAGATTCAACTCCAATGATAAGCTTAGGAGTGTTGTCACCAATGTTACTCCTATCAAGTTTTGTTGTCATTAGTTTTTTGCAAAGTTATATTGTTGATTGGTGAATGTAACCGAAGTATGCAATTCAGTTGGTATAATGAATGAGACATAGTTGGTAAAGGCAACCGAGATAGCCACTGAGAACCGAGAAGTTAGCATGCACTGAGCGAGCTACACTTACTTATTCGTGCAGTAATAGTTACCGAGAACTCATAGGTACCAAGCAGAGAATTCAAAGTTACCGAGTAAGACCAAGTATGTTATCAAGTATTCCAAAGCTGACATTTCAATTGAATTTAGATACAGTGAATCTAGACACTAAGAAAGAAGTGATTCACAGAATCTAAGGTAAGCGTTAGTTGAAACATTGGGATTCCAAACACATGATTAAACATGATCATAAGGCAGATCCACCTATGAAATTTTAGAAGGCATACGACATTGGAGATGTAACCAAATGTTTAACAACTTAGTCTCTATCATTGAATGATGATGCCCTAGATCAGGTTAATTGCCTAAATAATAGTTAACTACCTAGAAATTGTATAAGAGATCAGAGTGAAATAATGAGAAAAGGATGGTGATAAAAAGAAAGTGATGAATGTGTATGTATGAAGCAGAGTTGAAGGGAAGGAAACATATGTAGAATACAAGAGAGCTTAAATTATCATGCTACCAATCACATAATGAGGTAACAGAGTTTTTGAGCATAAAGAGTCTGAGCAGCATTTGATTGATGCATTTCTATTAGACATTTTGTATCAAATTTTGTTGTAATTAGAGAAGTGCAAATCCTATTTGTGGGTAGGCCCTAATAGGTCTTTATCTTTTGTATATCCTTTAATAGGGTACATCTCTTAGATTAGAGAGTGTGAAATCCTTTAACAAGGTAGAGTGAATAATTCTTTTGTACTCTTAACTGAGTATCATACTACTAATAGGGTAAGCTATCCGAAGTAGCTAACATTGTAGCTCTAACTAAGAAACATTTTTTATGCAATAGTGAAGGATTGTGGGTGTCATCCCCACCATAGTTTTTCCTCTAAAAAAGGATTTTTGTGTGATCAAAAATCATTGTGTTATGTGTTGCAATTTTAAGATTTGACTTATTTACTTTATGATGATGTTATTCAATGTAATCAACTTGGTAGATGATCAGTTTGTATGGTTAAAAGTTTATAGGGAACTGATTCACCCTCCCCTCTCAGTTCTTAACATTCCTAAGTTATTCCAAAAATTGGTATCATAGAAATTCTCTTGAGTTAAAGGTTTAAACACTTGAGAGTAAAGATCTTAGTCATGGAAGTTTACAAGAAAGCTAAAAGGATAGAAGGTCTTGAGTTTGAGTTGGAAAATACACAAGAGGTGATTCATGATCTAAGAAGAAAATTGGAAAAAACATTAAAGGTAAGGAGACACTTATGTAATGAACTTAAGTCTACACAAGAAAATGTTGATGAATTTGAAACAATATCTGAAGGGAGTCTAAATAATGAATCTGATACAACCATTGCTGATATGATGCAAAAGAACACAACACTTACCAAGCAGCTAGATTTAATGAAAAAAGAATAGGAAGCACAAAGCATAAGAATGATAGAAATACTTGAATCCAAGAGGATAGATGAGGATGCAAAGAGAATGGAAAATCAAGACAAAATATTAATTGAGATAAGGCTTACTAAGAAATACAATGAGATAACAAGAATTATATACATTATGATATGACCAACCAAATAGTGAGTGCTAATCAAGAGCTATCAAGAAAATAATATGAGAATCAAACAATGAGATCTAATATTGAACAGTTGACATGCGAATTGAAAGCAGAGAAAGAAGCCAATGAGGTATTAAAGAGAAATGAAGAAACATTAAGATCATTGGATGCACATCTTAGAGGTTATAAGTAACCAACATATAAAATAGCACTTGGATACATTGAGAACAGTACTACCGAGAAAGGAGAATCATCTAACCAAGTTGAAAATTCAAACACATCTACCCCACTGAAGATAAGTAAGCCTAGTTAGAGTTAATTTGGGAAGCCTGGCTGTACAACAAATGTATCCAGAAGAAAAGAGGTAATGTACCAAATAAATCTAAATCTGATGGATATTGTTATAACTGTAAAAAGTATGGGCACCAATCATTTGAATGTAGATCAAGGGTTACTAACAATTCATGGAAACCAAAATTTAATGGTTACTATAACACTTGCAATAAATATGGACACAAATTTGAAGAGTGAAGGTCACATAGAAAATATGATAAATGGGTTCCTAACTGATAGTGCACACCGACCAATCAACAAGGCACTACAATACCATGGGATTAAAATACAAGAATTTCTTGTTCAACATGTGGAAGATATGGACACATAACAAAAAATTACATGTTGATACATGGAAGGAACATTATAAACTATTGGAGAAACCCTAGCATGGCATGTTTTCACTGTCAAAAGCTAGGTCACCTTGCAAAAGATTGTAGATACCGAGTTAAAGCCCCAACTGATGAAGATCCAAATGAGATAAGACAAGTGAACATTGAAGAAGTGAGAAATGAAATGAACAAGATATGGAGAAAGAAGTCACAAGATGATGGAACATCTTTCATAATAATTGATGGCACCGAATACTCTGGACCAGGTGCACCTACCTCCACCTAATCATTGAAAAGTATGTATAGGAGCTGCAAGAAAATGTTTAAATCTTAAATTAGTTCCTATTATATGTGTTGAGATCCATATTAGCATACTTAGATGCATTTGGATACATATATTGTGAATTTTTATGTTACATACTCATTCGATGAAAGGAATAGTAATGTTATATCATTGGGTGAAAGGAAATGGTAAAGGTAATTGGTTAAAGCAAGTTGACAGAGCATTAATTGATACTTTTATGACTACTGGAAACCCTAAACCTACAATAAGCTGTAAATAGACCTCATTGTCTACTATTATTAATTACCATTTTCAAGAGCATTGTGAGCAAAGTTGTAGAGTTGAGTCTTCAAGAAAATTCAAGTGTTTGAAAAGGTATTTTTAAACTATTTTAATCAATTACAAGATTAGATGAGTGTATTTGAGTATCATTTGGTGTTTCTCCAGTATTATTTGTGCAATCGAGCTAAGACCAACAAAGCCCTAAGTGAATCTAGCAGAGAAACTTGAAAGAATGGCACCTAAACTTAAGAATCCTATTGTTGTGGAGGATGTTGAACCTATTAACCCTAAGTACAAACTACCTCCAATGATAGAAACAAATCCTGATATGATGAGAGTTCTAACATCTTACCATCGAGGGTAATCTTGATTGAATATGTGCGAGCAATCATCCATTGTAAAATTGAAGATATATGCGAAGCTAAGATTGATGCATCATTTCAGAAGTTGTGTGTGAATGAAAATATGAAGGATGACTATATTCATTTGGAAATCAAAGGTTTGACTCACGCCCTTTACTTACCAAAAGTGTTTAGAACCAAGTAGATAAGAATGGTTCTTAGCTGAGTTCATGACCAATTCATGTGGCTTGACCAACCAGTGAAGATAACAAAAGACCTCTTACACATTGTAACTGGTTACCCGATTGGAGACAAGCCAAAGGCTACAAGGCATATTGAGAAGGATAAATTGAGTGAATTTACTAGAGATAAATGGGATGGAAGAGGCCTAAATATTTATACTATTGAAGACACCAAGTTGAAGTATGCATGCAACATCTTACCTTACCAAGTATTCCAATCATCCTGAGTGGATAGTGTTCCATGTGGAGCTTTGATTTAGAATACAAGATTGTGAAGAAGAACATGCAGGTTGTTATTTGTGAGCTTTTGATGAAGCAATTAGAAGATAACATTAATACCATAAGGAAAGAAAAGACAAACACTTTGAAGTTTGGATCATTACTGGTATGAATATTTTCTATTTTTAGAATTTCTTCCCATGTATTGGTGATGTTACATGGAGTGCTGAGAAGCCTATCACATATCAAATAAATGATTACATTTTGAGCCTAGGTGAAAAACTTGACATGGTAATGAATGACTACTTTTTCAAATTTCAAGCTTATAAGATTCATAAGAAGTTTAGGATACCACCTCAATTATTGAGAAGTATCATGACACTATTTGTTTTGAAGGGGAAACCGATACATGCATTATCAAGGAAGTTGAGCCAAGGAGTATCTAGCTACAACCTATGGGTTATGAGATGGACATAGACATTGCATCTCAATAGATTGAGATTCTATTAGAAAAACCAGTTGATAAGATATCCAAGAGATATGGCACTTATGAAGAGGTAAAAGAAAAGATAAAACAAGTTATTTTGATACCTAAAGCCCAAAGGAGGACATATAAATTGATTGAAAATTTATAAAAGGATCTTGGAGTTGAATGAGAAGCAGATGAGGCTGGACCTTCTGACATTAAAGGAAAGAAACCTCTAGGAATGAAAGCCTCACCTAGTACTAGACCAAACACAAGATCCACAACTACACTGAGAGAAAAGAGGAAATCTAAAGCAGAAGAACCAAGAAATAAAACATATGTGAGAAGTAAAATGAATCACTAGACAACCAAGGAGAAAGTTGAAGTTGACAGAAGATAGTGACACCAAAGTTGAAGATATAAGAAAGCACAAGAATGTAAGCATCAGACGATTGTAAATGACTCTAGATGAGTCACTTGACACACTTAAGAAGAATGGAGGAATTTTAGGACTCAAATATATGAATTACAATGACCAAAATGAAGAAGATAAAGCCAAGATAGAGGAGGTAGTTGTTTTCACTTTGTACAAGTTCAAGCTTACACTGATTGAAATTTTTGATCATCTTCCTATTGAATTGTATAATAAAATAAATGCTAGATGGAAGTATGCACTTATTATAGAGAAGTAAATGAGGGAGAGATCCCTAATTATAGCTCAACCTGAGATGTCTATACCCGGGATATATGACACAGTGAAGACATACTCCAATCATTTTCTTATAAAATGAAGATATTTAAGGATAATGTTGGGAGAGATGGAGAAAGTGTAGAATGAGACTGATGATAAATGGAGAGAACTTCTCTCTATATACAAGTCATCTGAGACCAAAGAAGAAGAAGTGACTAATGATATTCTAGATGAGATAGTCACCAAAGATAAAGGAAAGAATAGTCCTATTGATCTAATATTAGATAAATATGAAGTACTAATTGAAGATATCAGAGAGAAGGAACTCACCATTGAAATAGCCCAAGATGAATATGTAATGATATCAAAGGAAACATAAAATTAACAAATGGATACTTTTGGCAATGTTGATGCAACCCTATTAAAGGAAGTACTTGAACAAGTCAAAGAGTATTTGGATGCTGATATAGGCATGTCTAATATTACAACATATACTAAGGAGAGAGGCACTGAACCACCTAAGGAGAAAGAATAAGGAGAAATCGAGGAGCCTAAGGCTACTGAGCCCAACACAAAACATAATACTAAGGCACCTTCTACCAAGAACACAACAAAGCAACAAGAGAAAGTAAGTGAAACCCCAAAGGATCAAGAAAAGGACAAGACCAAGGTCAGATAGAAATAAGAGAAGACCAAAGAGAAGTTAGAAGAGAAAATAGAAGAGAAGATAGAAGAGAAATAGGAAGAAAAGAAAGAGAAGTCACCTAGAACTAAAGGTAAAGACAAGCAAGAAGAGATGAAAGAAGAAAGCATATTTGATGCTACCAAGACAAAAACATTGTCCACTGGTGGAAGTATGTTGATCAAGAAGAAGGAAATTGACCTAAGTCAACAATCATTGTACCATAATTGGACATCTCTACTATGAAACCAAAAGAATTGTCAAAATATGCAGAGTTAATACAACTAAAGGCTGACCAAGATGAATTATTACAAAAGAGAAGAAAAATTAGAGTACTAGAGCATATTAAGGATGTCTTATAAGAAATTTTTTGGGATGTAACTATCAATGAATCAGGCAGTCTTCTTAATCAAGTGGATGAGTTAGTTCAACAAGTCAGAGAACCGAACAAAGACACAACCAACTACATGATGAGAGTTCATTAGAAGAGTATGGAACTCAAGATAACCAAAACTAATCTGAAGAACATTGCACTAGACAAGGTATCTCTTTCTGAAGCATGTAATGACATAGAGAACAAGTTGTCTAAAATTCTTTTGTTATTTTAGTAATTTTGTTCCATTTCAAAATTAATTAAAGATATCAAGAAGAAAGAGGAATCTATTGAACAAGAGCTGACTAAGCAGCTGAAGAGTGTATCAAGTGAGCTTGGATCTCTACAAGCATATTACTCAAAGATCAAATAGTTAATGGGAAGGAAGAAAGAGATGAGAAATGAAGAACACAACCTATGGCTGGAACTACTTGAACTGCAAGAAATTCTTATTCCCCACATCGAGTCAATGCAAAATCATTTGAAGAAGGCCACGGATTTGGTCACTACTCCTGATGGCATTTCATTGGACACTATTACTGGTATGATAGCTGATGTTGATACATAGCTTGTTGTTATGAAATCATTGAAGGAAACATGGGAAGTAACCCTAGTTGATGCAAAGCTCAATTATAAACACATTTTTGACAAGATATCTCCAGAAGATAAGAGTAAGTAAATATTGTTTTTCGCATGTTTGTCAAAAAAGGGGGATACGTGAGGATAGATTTGTTATATATGTAAAGGAGGATAGAGAGATATAAGTAGTAAAATTTTGAGGAGAACTACCAAAGGGGGAGTCATAAGGTTTTTGGAGTTTTGAAAATTTTGCTGACTTTGAAGTTTTTAACAAAAATGCCAAACTAATGTCAAAGGGGGAGATTGTTACTCCTAACACATTTTTGTTGTCATTAGTTTTCTGCAAATTCATATTGCTAATCGGTGAATGTAAATGAAGCATGCAAGTCAGTTGGTATAATGCAAGAAACATAGTTGGTAAAGGCAACCGGGACAGCCACCGTTTCATGCTAGAAAGTTGGGAAAAAACACACAAACAAAAATTTTTAAAACACACTAAAAGGAGAGGTTATGCTACCCCAAAGGTATAGCAAGTGCACACAAAATGGTGCAGAGGAGTAACAGTAACTGAAAGGTCGTATGGGGTAGGATAGCTCTTGGAACTATCCTACAAGGATTCCTAAACTAGAAACCTCGATCGGCACACAAATCAAGATAGTTGACTAAAAGTCAACTAGAATTGACCAAAAGTCAACTGTACTCTAAAATACATGAAAGGGAGTTACTAGGGCCTACAAATTCCTATGGAGGGCTCAAGAACACAAACCAAGATAGTTGACCAAAAAGTCAACCTATGTTGACCAAAAAGTTAACTATCTCTAAAAGACGTGAAACTGAAACCCTAGGGTCCAGAGGCAACAAGGAGCACATGGTTTGAATAAAAAGGCAATTGGTCAAGGTTTGACCATAGTTGACCAAAACTCAACCATTTGTGGTACGAGTCAAAGGTTCGATAAAACCCTAATAAAATGGTTTACTAACCTATAAATTAATCCTTAAAGAGAAATGTTAATAGCCTCTAAATCTATAATATAAAATCAACACTTTACATCTATTCTTTTAAATAACGTTTAAATCTTTACCCCTAATTATAATTATAATCTAATTTACAATAAAAAAGATTTGAATGAAATTCATATCAATGCAAGATCAAATCTATGAAAATTGATTTATGATAAGAACATTTTTATAACTTAACCTAATCTGATTTATTCAAATCATCTCTTTAGATTCAAATAAATTTAAATATTTATCTTATTTAAAACCCATTAAACTTAATCTATTAATAAACCGATCCCTCCTTTAAATAAAATTTAGCCCTAACAAAGGATTTTAACACATTAAAATTCCTACCAAAATAATCAATTAAATCAAATCCAATTTTGATTTCAAACATATCTAATATATATATTCTAAATACAATAAAAAAAATCTAATTCTACAATAACATATTCATTCTATCTAACCCTAACTTAAATAAATCAAAACTCAATTCGGAAGAAAGAAAAACACACATATAATAAAATAACTTCTTAAACAAAAACCTAAACCTTAACAATCCTTAACAGTCTCCCAAAAATACGCAAGGGAAGCGACGGAAGACCACATGCGGTGGAGGGGGGATCCAGGCGGCAGCGGAGGAGGAGAGAAGGTTGAGAATGGAGGGGAAGAGGGGTGGTACGGTGGTGGCCGTAGGTGGTGGCACCACTGCCCATCGGTGGAGAGGGTGGAGCAGGGGAGGGGCGGCCGTCACCGGGTGGCGGAGTCTCCCCACTGTGCTATGCATAGTGGGTGGCCCACGTGGCGCGTGACCCCCACTACTTAAGGTTGCGTCGAGGGTTTTGGGGTGGCTCGGCCCTCCCCAATACTTCTTTTCTTTTTTAATATATTAAACTAACATTTATTAAAACATTTTTATTTTGTTCTCTCTTTTTAAAAAAAAATTTAATACATATGCAATGTTATTAAATAGGTAACAATAACAACATTCAAAAAAATGAAAAAAAAAAATGAGAAAAAAAAAGAAAAACAATTGACTGGTGTAAAAACCTGTACCCCAAAATAGGGGCTATAGAGAGTCCTTTTTTAAAAAAAATTATTTAATCTTAGGAATCTACATTTTAATCTAAAGACATTGGTGGAATAAAAAATTTATTACAAGCTTTTTTTTTAAAACAATTTCCAGAGTTCACAAATTTTAAAATATATATGTGTATATTTCTCTGAAGAACACTAAGATCCGACAATTTTAAATTTAAACTTCTATTTAATTTATTGAGGAATTTCTATCTAAAATTCAACCATAATATAAAGTACCAGGAGAAGGTTACATTTGTTTAATAAACAAATTATTGTCCTTGCTAAAATCTGAATTATGCTAATTTCAATTTATGAAATCTAAGTATAAAAACATTATAGTTAAATAAACCCCTTTTTTTCTCAAGATCTACATAAGGAAAAATTAATAAGGATATTAAAATAATATGATTACTCTAAATTTACTTATTGAAAACAAAAGCTCAATTGCATATTAAGATACATAATGATAAAAAAAATTTCCATACTAAGATTCATAATGATAATTTTGTTTCCCATAATAAGATTCTTAAGGTCTCATTACAACCTTTGCACCAATGAAAAACTTTAAAGAACATAGGTTACAAAGATGCAATTTTTAGGGTATTCCCATCTTTCTCTCAAAGGTAACTTTGCAAGCTTATTCTTCCAACAAGAGCCTATAACAAGATAAGGTTGACCATGGAGGCTCACCTCCCAACCTAGGCCTTTTCAAGGCCACCTCTGAGCTTGGGGATCCAATCTGGAATGAGATACAATCAGGCATGCAAAATTCAACTAACAATCATACATATACATAGAAATCACATGACAAGAAAACTTCCCATACAAGGTTGAACAAAAGGATAGGTCTCCAAGAGACCTTCCTAAAATGGGGTAATGGTAGACCTCACTGTAGGAGAAAGCCAAGTATCAAAATGAAAACACAAGGCTCACATGGACTTGAAAAGGACAATCTTCATAAGATACAGTCCTAAAATAACCTCCTTATGCCCCCTAGGTGCCCTTAGGCCCTTCTTGGCATCATGGGTATCATGTTACCCCATGTTTTTCCCTCCACACATGGGAGATAGAACACTAACATGAATCATTTCCTACTACCCCTTCAAAGTTACTCTGCCCTCCCAAGGGCGAGTGTACCTTGAAGACCCATTCAAAATCCAATCACAAAATAAAGACATTAAAAAACAAAACATTAAATTTCAATTTCAAAAAAAAAATTCAAAACACATAGGACTCCATTAATGGAGTTTCAAGCTGAAGAACACACATGAACAAAAATAAATTACTTTAAAGAGATCCAACCTTAATCCAAAGCTAAGGTGAGAAGAGAAATGGTGTTGAGCTATCCTTCCTAAGCTCCTTCTCCAAAAGCTCCTTCAAACTGAATTCTGTCTCTAAGGGTAGAGAGTGGGTGAACACTCAACTCATCATAAATCCTTTCCTAAATAGGTAAACCTCCAACAAGAACAAGGCTTAACCCAAAGGTTAGGTGACCCTAACCAACCCTTAACTATCCACTTGCCTAAACTCTCCATGGGTGGAGTCAAATGCAACTTGGGTAGAAGAGGAAGATTGACCAAGGTTACACAACTCCTCAAATTCGCTCCAGTCTGAAAGTGACACTTTATAGGTGCAATAAATGAGTTTAGAGGCTCATTAATGATTGAAAATGACCCCTAACCCATAGGGTACCAAGTTGGGTAGCTAAAACTAACCCCGGTTACCTCCTAAGAGCCCAAAAGACCCTCCTAAACTAACCTTGAAGTTAACCTAGGGATTTCTAAGTCAAGAAGACTTTCTAGAAAATTCTAACCCTAGGGTAAGCTTGGGTACTACTCCTAGGTAACCTTAGTTATCCCTATAACTAACCTTGGTTCCCTTTACTATCCATGTCAACATTAAATTGCAATAATTGCCAAATTTGGCACATTAAATTAAAACAAATGACATGACTCAATCACATGAACATTTACTAATCTAATTACACACATGCAAATCATGTTTATGAAATAACCACATAAACAATGAGGTCCATGTCTCTTTATATAAAAAGGACCTTGGAAAGCATGAAAATTTTCATAGGTTCCAGTAATGGGTCCCTGGTTTAGATCCATGGTCAACTTTTCCTGCACACTGAATGCACACATCGGTAAATCCAAAACAACATGATATGAAACATCTATGACATCAATAATATACATGCATATAAACCACATCTGCATTAGAATTGAAATAATTGAGCATCAATTTCCTAAACCAAACTCATCATATTACATTGATACATTTAAGTCTCATATATGACATCATCATAACTAAAACTGAATCAAAACATAAAGCATCTCAAATGTACCCTGATTACAAAATCAGGTGTTGAATATATAACATAGGATTCCACCGATCCTAAAATACGTAAAAGTATCCAATAGTCAAATTATGTCAAAGCATATACTACTAAAAGAATGAGTATCAAAATAGTAAAGCTATGATAGTCGAATATAGGTCTCACATCCACCCCCTCTAGGCATGAACTTCCTCCTGGAGTTCATCGAAGAGGTGAGGGTAATGTGATCTCATCTATGTTGTGTCCTCCCATGAGGCTTTAACCTTGTCATAGCAATCACACTAGACCCTAGCCTAGTCCAGCTCTCCACCTTGAAGACCCAATGTCCACCGAGCCAATATACGAATTGGCTCCAAAGCCAACTTCCCATCCGAATCCACCTACAAGGCATCCCAATCTATCACATCAGACTCATCATAAATATACTTCCTCAAAATTGAAACATGAAACACATCATGGATGCATGACAAGATAGGTGGCAATGCCAAATGGTACGCAACTGGTCCTATCCTCTCAAGGATCTCAAAAGGTCCAGCAAAATGAGGTGCTAGCTTAGAGCCCTTTCCAAAATGGATTGGAATCTTATGCGGTCACACTCTCAAGAAGACTCTGTCTCCAACTAGGTAGGCTATGTCAATCCTCTTCGCATTTGCATACTTCTTCTACCTATATTGAGCTTCCTCAAGTTGTTGTCTAATCAGAGTCACCTGCTGCTCCATATCTCTGACTAGCTCAGGACCAATGAAAACTCTATCCTCAATCCTATCCCAACTAAGTGGGGTCCTGCATGGCCTACCATAAAGAGCCTGGTAGGGAGGCATACCCAAGGAAGTCTGGTGCCTGTTGTTATAGGAAAACTCTACAAAGTGTATGTATTCTTGCCACTGGTTTTGATGGTCCATGACATACATGCAAAGCATGTCTTCTAATACCTGATTGACCCTTTCAGTCTGTCCATCTATCTTAGGATGATAAGTTGTACTGAAGTTGAGCCTATTACCCATAGCTACCTAAAGTTATCTCCAAGAGGATGAAGTGAATAGAGAATCTCTATCTGAGATGATCTTACAAGGTACACCATGAAGTCTAACTATATCTCATAATAACACTTGCACCACTACTGGTGTGGTAAAGGTGGTAGACATGGGTGAAAAGTGAGCCACCTTAGTCAACTTGTTGACTGTCACCATGATGGCATCATGATGACAAGAAGACATAGGAAGAACAACTATGAAATCCATAGATATGGTGTCCCATTTACACATTGGTGCCTCATGAGGTTGAAGGAGACCACTTGGATGATGGTATTCCACCTTCACCCTCTAGCACTCTAGGCATCTAGCTACCAACTCTGCAATCTACAATCTCATGTTGGGCCAATAATATAGTTTCCTCAAGTCAGCATGCATCTTCTTAACTTTGGGATGCACTACATAAGGGGCCCTATGAGCCTCAAGCATTACAAACTCATGCAATCCTCTAGAAGAAGGTTTATAGATACGTCCTCTATGACGTAATAGTCCATCAAACTCCAAATTATACTCTCAAAACTTCCCCTCAAGGGGTCTCTATGATCAAATCAACTCACAAACCTCTACATACATCTCATCCTCATGTAAGTGATGAAGAATACAATCTCTCAAATCCATTCTAGTGGACATAGAAGATAGCTCATTTTGTCTCCTACTCAAGGCATCTGCGACCATGTTCTATTTCCCCTTGATGTAATGAACATCAAAATCATATTCACATAAGAACTCCATCCATCTCCTCTACCTAGCATTAAGGTTCAACTGAGTAAATATGTACTAAAGACTTTGATGGTTTGAATGAAGTTTGAATCGATGCCCTAAGAGAAAATGTCACCATCTGACTAAATTATGCACCACTGCTGTGAGCTCAAGGTCATGGGTAGGGTAGTTGAGCTTGTGAGTCTTTAGTTTCCTAGAATCAAAGGCTATAGCTCATCCACCTTGCATAAGGACTGCTCCTAAACCATCCAAAGAAGCATTTGTGTAAACCACAAAGTTTGCTGAGGGATCTGGTATAAAAAGAATGGGTGCACTAGTGAGTGCTCTCTTGAGCTCCTGAAAAGCCTTATCACACTTCTCAGTCCACTCAAACTTCTTTCTATTTCATTGAAAAGAATTAATGGGGTGTGCTACATGAGAGAATCCCTCAACAAACCATCTATAGTAATCGGCTAAACCCATGAAACTCCTAATCTTGGTCACAGTGGTAGGTGCTGGCCAATCCATAATGGCATCAATCTTTGATGGGTCTACTGAGATCCCATCACCTGAAATAACATAGCCAAGGTACTTAACCTCTGATTTGAAGAAGGCACAGTTCGAAAAGTTTCCATATAACTGGTTGTCTCTAAGACACTGCAACACTTGCCTCTAGGGTTCCTCATGCTCTTTCTCATCTTTGGAATATATCAAGATATCATTGAGAAACACAACTAAAAACTTGTCAAGTAAGGTACAAAATACTCCATTCATAAGACTCATGAATATAGTTGGAGCATTTGTAAGACTGACTGGAACCATAGTGAACTCATAGTGGCCATATCTAGTGCAGAATGTGGTCTTGTGAATATCACTATCCATGATCCTCAACTGATTGTAACTCGATTTGAGGTCTATCTTTGAGAAGACTCGGGCACCCTGCAACTGATCAAACAAGTCATTGATCCTAGGAAGTGGGTCCCGATTCTTGATGGTAACTTTTTTTAACTATCGGTAATCCATGCACAACCTAAGTGATCCATCTTTCTTCTTTACAAAGATAACTAGTGCACCCCAAGGACAAACACTAGGATGAATGTGTCATTTCTCTAATAGTTCCTCAAGCTATATCTTGAGCTCATTAAGATCATTAGTGGTCATCCTATAAGGTGCTCTAGAAACTAGCTCAACTCTTGGTATGAGATCAATGTGAAATTCTACTACCCTACGAGGAGGCATACCAGGTAGCTCTAATGGGAACACATATGCAAACTCTTAAAGGATGGGGAAGTCATCAAGAGAAGTTTCCTTCTCTGTCTCTTCTTCCCTATCATTGATGGTGATAGCATACAACTGGGATCCCTTCTGCATGCATCACTTAAGCTGCATGGCAGAAATCACATGGAGGGAAATAGGCCTATGGACTCTAGTAATAACTGTATCTGTACCATCATCATCCAAGCATTCAATCCTCTTATTACGTCAATATAGCTTGGCTCTGTGGCAACTTAGCTAATCCATGCCAAGGACTAGGCCGTAAGATCCAAGGGGAGTGACTTTGAGATCAGCTATGGTGGTCATGCCACCAATCTGAATCAGATAATCCTTAACCATCGAGGTCACAGAAACTCTAGCTCCTGAAGCTAACTCTACTTCCCATCTAACCTCTTGTCTAGTTTCCACTAGCCCACAACACTCCACAGCCGATGGAGAAACAAAGGAGTCAGTGGCTCTAGTATCAAATAGAATAGTAAAATCACTACCTTTGATCTTACCTGAGGCCTAAATAATGGTAGCCTGGTGCTCTTCCTGGCGGTTGTCTACTGCTACAAAAACCATGTGGGATTTCCCTCTGTCCCCAACTGTCAATTATGAAACTACTGCACACTGACTACCACCCTATGGGAAATCTTTAGCTAAGTGCCCCATGGTACCACAAATGTAACATGGCCCCATGACTGAACTTGAACACCAAGATGCCTGGAATATTGAGATCTTGTGGTCTTAGATGAACCGCTATAGCGACCCCTAGAGGACTGTTGAGTCCGTGTTAGAGGGGTGTATGGTGCCTAAGGTCTCTGGTCCTTCTTAGGACCCTATGACTACCACTGTTTGGGATTAGAGCCATGTTGAACATGTGGTGGACTCTGTCACTGGTTCTGTTGAGACTGCTGTGGTTGATGCTGCTACTATGGGCCCTGAATATCCCTGTAGAGATCCTTTGATTCCCCTTCCTCGGGGGTTTTTGATATCTAGAGGCTTGGGATGAGGTATTGTGGTTCTGCGACCTATCCATATAATCCTGTGGGCCCCTGACTATCTCTTCAGCCACTAAGGCCCTATCCACCATGAACCTTAAGTTCCCTGAAGGTACCATGTGTACCCTATATGAAATCATGAGATTTAATAACTTGATGAACCTTTTCACCTGTAGCTTCTTGTCTCCCATGTATTCAACATAGGGTAGGAGATCAAGAAACTTACCCTCATATTGGGCTACTATAAGACCCCATTGTTGGAGGTTATGGAACTCATCGATACGGTGCTATCTGAACTGCTCTAAAATATACCACTCTCTGAAAAGCTCAAGGAAAGCTCCCCAAGTAAGGGTATTGATGTCTATGAGTCCCTTAGTCTCCTCATGCCTCCACCAAGTGGATACCCTATCTCTTAACAAAATAATTATGAAATGTGCTTTAAGGTTGCTGCCATAATTCCATAACCCAAAGCACCTTTCCAGGCTTAAAAGCCAAGCCTCTGCTCCTGCCCCATCTGCTTCTCCTATGAAGGGAGGCGGTTTAAGCCTCATCAATTCTGTGATCTGATTCCCAATATCAAGGGGTGCTTTATCGAGTCTTTGTGCACCTCCCTTAGGAATACCCCCTAGTACAGCAATGGACCCTTCCTCTTGATCATCCTGATTCTCTCCCATTCTAGGAGGTGGGCTCTCTCTCTCTCTCTCTCTCTCCTAATTAACTGGTGGTATGTGGTCTAGAATGAGCCCAACCAGGTTCTGAAAGGCCAACAAAAGTGTTGCATTAGGATCAGGAGGGGGTTTAGGAGGTGGACTCTGATCCCTCCTACGATCCTCTACCTCAGGTCGTACCTCTACACGTGGCGCGGGGACACGTCTCTGACCACGGCCTTGCTGATAGGTTTGATGAGTGACAGGTGGCATCCTACACATGCAAGATAAATTTAGTGACAACATAGCGGGTTAGGTTCCCAATGTTGCTAAACCTAGCTCTGATACCAAAATGTCATGCCGAAAAGTTGGGCAAAAACACACAAATAAAAACTTTTAAAACACACTAAAAGGAGTGGTTATGCTACCCCAAAGGTATAGCAAGTGCATGCAAAATTATGTAGAGGAGTAATAATAACTTAAAGTTCATACAGGGTAAGGTAGCTCTTAGAACTATCCTACAATGATTCCTAATCTAGAAACCTCGATCGACATGCAAATTGAGACAGTTGACTAAAAGTCAACTAGAGTTGACCAAAAGTCAACTATATTCTGAAATATGTAAAAAGGAGTTACTAGGGCCTACTAAGTCCTATGGAGGGCTCAGGCATGCAAACTGAGATGGTTGACCAGAAATTCAACTTATGTTGACCAAAAAGTCAACTATCTCTGAAAGACATGAAACTGAAACCCTAGGGTCCAAAGGCAATAAGGAGCACCTGGTTTGAATAACAAGGCAATCTGTTAAGGTATGACCATAGTTGACCAAAAGTCAACTATGCATGGTACGAGTCAAAGGTTTGATAAAACCCTGATAAAAAGGTTTACTAACCTATAAATTAATCCTTAAAGAGAAATGTTAATAGCCTCTAAATCTATAATATAAAATCAACACTTTACATCTATTCTTTTAAACAATGTTTAAATCTATACCCCTAATTATAATTATAATCTAATTTACAATAAAAATGATTTGAATGAAATTCATATCAATGCAAGATCAGATCTATGAAAATTGATTTATGATAAGAACATTTTTATAACTTAACCTAATCTAATTTATTCAAATCATCTCTTTAGATTCAAATAAATTCAAATATTTATCCTATTTAAAACCCATTAAACTTAATCTATTAATAAATCGATCCCTCCTTCAAATAAAATTTAGCAATAACAAATGATTTTAACACATTAAAATTTCTACCAAACTAATCAATTAAATCAAATCCAATTTTGATTTCAAACATATCTAATATATATATTCTAAATACAAAAAAAAAATCTAATTCTACAATAACATATTCATTCTATCTAACCCTGACTTAAATAAATCAAAACTCAATCTGAAGAAAGAAAAACATACATATAATAAAATGACTTCTTAAAAAAAAACCCAAACCCTAACAATCCTTAACAGACTCCCCAAAATACGCAAGGGAAGTGGCGGAAGACCACATGCGGCGGAGGGGGGATTCGGGCGGCAGCGGAGGAGGAGAGAAGGTGGAGAATGGAGGGGAAGAGGGGCAGTGCGGTGGTGGCCACAGGCGGCTGCACCACTGCCCATCGCTGGAGAGGGTGGAGCAGGGGAGGGGCGGCCATCGCCGGGCGGTGGAGCCTCCCCACTGTGTTATGCACAATGGGTGGCCCACGTGCCGCGCGACCCCCACTACTTAAGGTTGTGTCGAGGGTTTTTTTTTGGGGGGGGTGGNGGGGGGGGGGGGGGGCTCGGCCCTCCCCAATACTTTTTTTTTTTAAATATTAAACAAACGTTTATTAAAATGTGTTTATTTTGTTCTCTTTTTTTAAAAAAAAAATTTGATACATATGCAATGTTATTAAATAGGTAACAATAACAACATTAAAAATAAAAATAAAAACAATTGACTGCTATAAAAACCTGCACCCCAAAACAGGGGCTATAGAGAGTCCTTTTTTAAAAAAAATTATTTAATCTTAGGAATCTATATTTTAATCTAAAGACATTGGTGGAATAAAAAATTTATTACAATCTTTTTTAAATTTTATTACTACGATTCGAAAATTTTTAATTTAAACTTCTATTAATTAATTAAGGAATTTCTATTTAAAATTCAACCATAATATAAAGTACCAAGAGAAGGTTAGATTTGTTTAATAAACAAATTATTGTCCTTGCTAAAATCTAAATTATGATCATTTCAATTAATGAAATCTAAGTATAAAAACATTATAGTTAAATAAAGCCCTTTTTTCTCTAGATCTACATAAGGAAAACTTAATAAGGATATTAAAATAATATGATTACTCTAAATTTACTTATTGAAAACAAAAGCTCAATTGCATATTAAGATACATAATGATAAAATTCTTCCCATACAATAATCATGTCTCCCAAAAAACTTCTCATCAAAATTAACATAAAAAGAGTATGGTTCCAAATCTTTCTTAAGGTCTCATTACAACCTTTGCACCAATGAAGAACTTTAAACAACATAGGTTACAAATATGCAATTTTCCAGGTATTCCCATCTTTCTCTCAAAGGTAACTTTGCAAGCATATTCTTCCAACAAGAACCTGTAACAAGATAAGGTTGACCATGGAGGCTCACCTCCCAACCTAGGCCTTTTCAAGGCCACCCCCGAGCTTGGGGATCCAATATGGAATGAAATACAATCAGGTATGAAAAACTCAACTAACACTCATACATATACATAGAAATCACATGACAAGAAAACATCCCATACAAGGTTGAACAATAGGATAGGTCTCCAAGAGACCTTCCTGAAATGGGGTAATGGTAGACCTCACTATAGGAGAAAGCCAAGTATCAAAATGAAAACACAAGGCTCACATGGACTTGAAAAGGACCATCTTCATAAGATGCAGTCCTGAAATAACTTCTTTATGCCCCCTAGGTGCCCTCAGGCCCTTCTTGGAAACATGGGTATCATGCTACCCCATGTTTTTCCCTCCACACATGGGAGATTCTACACTAATAGGAATCATTTTATACTACCCCTTCAAGGTTACTATGCCCTCCCAAGGGTGAGTGTGCCTTGAAGACCCATTCAAAATCCAATCACAAAATAAGGACATTAAAAAAACAAAACATTAAATTTCAATTCCAAAAAAAAACTTCAAAACACATAGGACTCCATTAATGGAGTTTCAAACTCAAGAACACACATGAACAAAAATAAATTACTTTAAAGAGATCCAACCTTAATCCAAAGCTAAGGTGAGAAGAGAAATGGTGTTGAGCTATCCTTCCTAAGCTCCTCCAAAAGGGTAGAGAGTAGAGAGTGGGTGAACACTCAACTCATCCTAAATCCTTCCCTAAATAGGAAAACCTCCAACAAGAACAAGGCTTAAGCCAAAGGTGAGGTGACCCTAACCAACCCTTAACTATCCACTTGCCTAAACTCTCCATGGGTGGAGTCAAATGCAACTTGGGTAGAAGAGGAAGATTGACCAAGGTTACACAACTCCTCAAATTCGCTCAAGTCTGAAAGTGACACTTTATAGGTGCAATAAATGAGTTTAGAGGCTTGTTAATGATTGAAAATGACCCCTAACCCATAGGGTACCAAGTTGGGTAACTAAAACTTACCATGGTTACCCCCTGGGAGCCCAAAAGACCCTCCTAAACTAACCCTGAAGTTAACCAATGGATTTTTAAGTCAAGAAGACTTTCTAGAAACCTCCAACCCTAGGGTAAGCTTGGGTACTACTCCTAGGTAACTTTAGTTAGCCCTATAACTAACCTTGGTTCCCTTTACTAGCCATGCCAACATTAAATTGCAACAATTGCCAAATTTGGCACATTAAATTTAAACAAATAACATGACTCAATCACATGAACATTTAATAATCTAATTACACACATGCAAACCACATTTACAAAATAACCACATAAAGAATGAGGTCCATGTCTCTTTATATAAACAGGACCTTGGAAAGCATGGAAATTTACATAGGTTCCAATACTGGGTCCCCGTTTTAGATCTATGGTCAACTTTTTCTATACACTCAATGCACACATCAGTAGATCCAAAACAACATGATATGAAACATACACGACATCAATAATATACATGAATGTAAACCACATCTGTATTAGAATTGAAATAACCTAGCATCGGTTTCCTAAACCAAATTCATCATATTACATTCATACATTTAAATCTCATATATGACATCATCATAACTAAAACTGAATCAAAACATAAAGCATCTCAAATGTACCTTGATTAGAAAATTAGGTGCTGAATATATAACATAGGATTCCACTGATCCTAAAATATGTAAAATTTTCCAATAGTCAAAATTTTTCAAAGTATAAACTACTGAAAGCATGAGTATCAAAATAGTAAAACTATGATAGTCGAATGTAGGTCTCACACACCAACCACCGAGCGAGCTACACTTGCCGAGTCATGTAGTAATTGTTACCCAGTACTCATTCATATTGAGAAAAGAATTCAGAGTTACTGAGTAAGCACAAGTATGTTACCGAGTATTCTAGATCTGATATTTCAATTGAATTTAGATACATTGAATCTAGACACTAAGCAAGAAGTGATTCACAGAATCCAAGGTAAGTGTTAGTTGAAACATTTGGATTCTGAACACATGATTATGTTATCTCTATAGAATATTTTGTTTTCATTAGTTTAGACAAAGTCATATGAGTTAGATGATTCAATCGATGAAAGGAAGAAAATTATATATATATGAGCAGTCTGTAATATACACCGAGCAAGGTAGTGAAGTCGGTAAAGCGCAAACACTACACCAAGAGAGAACACAGTTTACCAAAAACCAAGATCACATACATTACATCAACTTGAAAATTACTTAGTACAGAAGAAAAATTTAACTGAGTAAAGATAAGCTACTCTATCGAGTTACTTAAATGGATTATAAATCGATAAGAATGCATTTAATACATTGACACGGTATTAATTGTGATCATACAATGCACGAAGATGAGTTTATTACATGGTCAATGATAAAAATAATTCAAAGAGAAGATATAATGAGAAGATTAATAAAATAATCAAATATTTCTATTTCCAAGAAAAACACCAAGTACCGAGGTAAAAGTGACATAGCCACTGAGCAGAAAAGAAGATCTAACAGTAAAAATAATTTATCAGCAACCTAATGCATAAGATTAAGAGGCAATAAATCTTATACTTAAAGGATGATTTAAAGAGTAGAAGAGAGATCGAGATAATAGATGAGAAAGAGACAGAGTATAGAGAAGGTTGTTGTTGAAGAACAAAAATCAGAGCAGAGCACACCGAGCTGATAACTTACTACAGAAGAACAAATCTGGGTAGTGTTAAAAATTGTAATTGAGGTAACAAAAGTATTTCAGAACAATATGGAGTGCAAGAGGGAAGGAGGAGGAGGAGAGAGAGAGGAGGAGGGAATTCAAATTTTGAATTCTGATCCTAGAGGGAAGCTGGAAGCTGAGGATTCTATTGTGGGATCTTCGAAGGAAAGAGAAGAGAATGTTGTCAGATCAACAAAAAAGGCAGGAGAATCAATGGTGCTTCTGTCTGGTGGGGACAATGGGTCAGATATGGGACCAAAGGAAAAAATTCAAAAAACTCAAAGGAAGGGAGAGATTTATCCCAAGAAAAGTCACATGATCTCTCTGCAAATTTGGGGAAAGGCAAGTGGGCGGGACTCTTTGGCATAAAACTATCGGGTAAGTCTATCTTCCCCAAAGTGGATATTTTATCGGACCCATTGAAAGGTGAGTTTGGTATTAAGATACCTGATCAGCTAGTTGAACATGGTTTCTATCATGGCTTCAACCCTAGTAGGAAAATTTTTGGGCCCAAGACTGAACATTGATCTAGTTAGGTCTTTTATGGAAAAAATGGAGGCTAAAAGGTCAAGTCGATGTAGTGGAAATGCCGAAAGGTTTTTTCTCCTTTGTGTTTTCAAGTGGGGAAGATCTCTCAAAAATTTTGTGTGGGGGACCCTGGATGATGGGTAAATCCTCTTTGTCACTGCAAAAGTGGACAACGAGTCTAGATTATAATGAAAGTTTCTTCACGACAGCGTCAGTATGGATCTGTCTTCCTGGTATGCCATTGGAATACTGGCATGAAGATATCTTGATTTCCATTGCTGGCTCTTTTGGGGAACTCCTATCTATTGATCCAATGACTGAAGCCAAAATAAGATAATTATATGCTAGAATATGTGTAAACATTCAACAGAATGTTGACCTTCCTCAAGTGATATCTCTGAAATCAAAATTTGGGACATGGATTCAAGAGATAGAATATGAATCGATGCCTTTTTCCTATTTCACTTGTAAGAAATCAGGTCATTGGGTGAAACACTGGCCTTAGAAAACCCAAAAGGAATAAAAGAAGAATCAAGAGAAAACCAAAGGATAGAAAATGGAGTGGAAAAGAAAAATAGAGGAAATGGTGGAAACCCCAATCATGCTAGAAGGAAAGGATGATTCCTCCCAGTAGAAGAAAAATGATGAAGTCATCCAAGAAAATGATAAGCTAGCAACCCATGTCTCTCCAATAATAGAAGAAAGAGGGGAAAGCACTAAAACTGTTGAAACAAAACAAAATGATAAAGGAAAAGAATACAAAGAAACATTGGAAAAAGGAGAAGAAACAGAGAGGCATCAGGAAGTAGAGAAAGAGATGAAATGAAAGGATAATCACTGCTCTAAAGTAAATCATAAGAAATCAAATGACCCAATCAGTGCAAGAAAAGTTGACTCTCCAGTGATATCACACCAGAATGAGAAACAGAAGAAGGAGGAGGAAGACGTAGAGGATAAGTCATGGTCAACTATGGGTTCAAAGAAGGGATAAAATAAGAAAAGCCCTAAATCTCCTGAGGGAAGGCACATTACCTTTGAATTGAACTTAAGTTCTAGAAAGAAAGCTGAGAGCTCATCTATGGGGAAATCAAATAAGAAAGCAAGAGGCCAAAAACCAAGAGTTCTAAGTAGACAATAGAAAGCTGATTTTGGAATTCCAAAAGATAAAGGGAGAAAGTCAGAAAAATCCCAAAGGGAGGAGGAAGAAAAATAGAACATTGCTAATGGAAAACAACTTACTATCCATTAGGTTTGTACCCCAAAATGTAAATGAAGATTATCTCATGGAATATTCGAGGACTCAATAGTCCTCATAAGCAAGATGTAGTTAGGAATCTAGCTAGAGACTCTAAACCTGATATTCTTTTGATTCAAGAAACTAAAATGAGCAAAGAAAAGATTGAAAATATGAAGCTAGTTAAAAATGGAAAATGCATTGGTAGCAGTTCAGAAGGAGCCTTAGGAGGTCTGGTTATCTTCTGGAACCAATCTTGTTATGACTGTAAGCTCCTTAGAGAAGATAAGAATTTGATTGTTGTTGCTCTTAGGAGTTTAAAGGATAATTTTTCATGGACCTTAATCAATGTGTATGCCCCAAATACTAAGATAGGAAGAATAAACCTATGGAAGAACTTGCATGAGAAGATGGAAGGAAGAAGAGATAAAAATTTCATCTTCATGGGAGACTTCAATACCCCTCTTTAGTAGGAAGATAAAAAAGGTGGTAATTTTTCCAAGTGGAAAGTAGAGTAGACTTTATGAATTTCATTATCAATGAAGGGCTGATGGATGTTGATCTAGAAGGGATAAACTACACCTGGTCTAACTGCAAGGTGGGAGAGGACCTAATAAAAGCTAAGCTAGATAGGGCTCTAATAAATCCAGAATGGTATCCCAAGTTATCCTGTGCTCTTTCCTCTCTTACAAGAATTGGATCGGATCATTTCCCAATCTCCCTCAATATCTCTCCGTTTGTTGGAAAAAGAAATGATCCTTTTAGATTTGAGAATATTTGGCTTGACCATCCTGATTTGGAAAATAAAATTAGGGAGTGGTGGAGTATTGAGGTGGAAGGAATTGTAATGTTCAAAGTGGTCAAGAAATTGGCTAACGTTAAAACTAATGTTAAAATATGGAACAAGCACATATATGGTGATATCTTCAAAGAAAAAATGAAATCCCAAACAGAACTGAATGAAACCCAGGAGGAAATCCAAAGGAATGGGCTAACTAAAATTTTGAGAAGTCAAGAGAATATAGCCCTTGCTGAACTTCATAATATCTTAGCTAAAGAAGAAAATTTCTAGAGATAGAGATCTAGATCTCTTTGGCTCAATGCAGGAGATAAGAATACAAGATTTTTTCACCTCACTTCTCTTAAACATAAGGCCATAAATAGAATCAATTCTCTATCTACAAGAAATGGTAAAATATCCAAAGAAGAAGAAATAAGGGAAGAAATGGTGAGCTATTTTGCTTCTTTACCTTCTAAAGATCAAAGCATAAACATGGTTGAGCAGAGGAATCTTCTAACTTCTATTCAACACATCCTGGACGCTAATGCTAATTCCCTTTTAAGAGCTATTCCTTCAGAGGCTGAAATAAAGAAGGTGATCCTTTCCTTTGAAGGAGAGAAATCTCCTGGCCCGAACGGGTTTCAGATGTTCTTCTTCTAGCAGTTTTGGGGTATTGTCGGGAAAATGTCTCCTCTACGGTTAAAGAATTCTATGGTACCAAATCTATTCTCAAAGAAATCAACTCAACATTTATCGCTCTCATCTCTAAAAAACATGGAGTGGATACGGTTGATGGTTTTCAACCCATAAGCCTATGCAATTCTCTTTATAAAATCATCTTGAAGGTAATGACGTCAAGAATTTTGAGTTTACTACCAAATCTTATATCTCCTCAATAGAATGGGTTTTTTCCAGGTAGACAAATTCTTGATTCTATTATGGTAGTGCATGAAAATATTCATTCCCTTCAAGCATCTAAAAAATAGGGGTTTTTGATGAAATTGGATTTATCTAAAGCTTACGACAGAGTGGACTGGTCTTTCCTGTCTAAAATTCTTAGTTCCTTTGGATTTGATAATGATGTGACAAGATTGATAAATCAACTAGTCACAACGGTGTCTTCCTTGGTTCTGGTTAATGGAGGATCCTCCATCTTCTTCCATCCCTCTAGAGGGCTTAGACAAGGTGACCCCATCTCCCCTATTCTCTTTGCTATAATGGTAGAGAGTCTTGGGAGATCCATAGAAAGCATGGTTTTATCTGGTCAGATCTATAGCCTCCAACCTTCTTTGACTCAGCATAAATGCTCTCATGAGAAATTTGTGGATGATACAATAATGATGGGAGAAGCCTCTGTTTTGGAAGCCAGGAACATGAAAAAGGCATTGAACAATTACACTAAAGCTTTAGGTCAATCTATTAATTGCGAGAAGATTTTTTTTTTTTTTTTAACACCCCTGAATATAGACAAAGGAAGATCTCCTTAATTTTGGGATGTAAGATAGGGAATATTCCTTCTACTTATTTGGGTCTCCCCCTATGCCTAAAACCTGATGATGCTTTCTGGAATAGAATTATTGACCAGTTTCATAATAAGTTGGTTGGATGGAAAGGTGCTACCCTTAGCCAAGCTGGTAAATTTTAACTTCTGAAATCTACTCTTCAAAATCTTCCTGTCTATGCCTTGAGCCTGTTTAAAATACCTTAGAAATTTGTTGACTTTATTGAAAAAATTCATAAAAGGTTTCTTTGGTCCAGAGTGGAAGAGAAGAAGAGGCTAAGCCTTATGGCTTGGGAGGTGGTGTGTAAACCCAAGAAATGGGGAGGGTTTGGAATAAGAAGTATCAAAAACACAAATAAGTCCCTTCTAGCAAAATAGTGCTGGAGAATCTTTGAAGAAGAGAAGGCATGGAATACCATCATTAAGAGAAAGTACCACTTAACCTCTCTAGAGGAAATGCTAAGGGACCTGTTGGAGATCAATGGCTCTTTCATATGGAATAGTATTAAAAAAAGAAGGAATCTGATCAGTAAAGGGGCTAGATTGAAGCTGGGAAATGGTAGGAAAATAAACTTCTGGACATATAACTGGCTAAAGGAAGAAGCTCTAAGTGACAGGGAGGAATGGAGGCCTGCGATTGCAAATTGTATTGATATTGTTGGAGAGAAGGTTTCTAATTACTGGTTCAATTATAAATGGGTTCACCTCAGCTCTTTTGATGATTCTCTCCACTTGGTCAGTAATTTTCTTTCCCCCTAGTTTATTAGACCTAATAAACAAGACTCATTGATCTAGGGGGCGGAGGCTAATGGAAAATATTCTGTCTCTTCTACTTCTACCCTTATGCACCAAAAGGATAACTACTCTTCTAGCTATAAGGTATGGAACAAAAACCTTATTCCTAAAATTAACATGTTCTTTTGGCTTCTTGTTCGGAATAAAATCCTTACAGTGGATAATCTTCAAAAAAGGGGCTTTAGTATGCCTAATAGATGTATCCTCTACTGTTCTAAAGCTAAAAACTGTAATCATATAATGATTCACTGTGCCTACTCTTGTAAGGTTTGGAATTCAGTGCTTAATGTCATTAATCTGGAGTGGGTCAAACCTTTTAACTTCTAGGACATGGTTAAACAATGGAGTTGTCCCCTTAAGGGTAAGGAAGCCAAAGATCTTTGGATGCTTATTCGACCCCACTTCACATGGAGAATATGGAAGGAAAGAAATAATATAATCTTCATAGAAAAAAGCTCTCCCTTTCAAACTGTGGCTAATAGTATTTGCAGAAGTATCCTGGAAAATTTTAAAAATCAGCTCTCAAGTGACCCCCCCTACAAGAATTTTCTTTGTATCACAGAAATACTTATGAATGTATAGGTTTAGAAAGAAAGAAACCAAAAATTGAGGGAAAATACAAAATGGAGTGCTCCTTCAAATGGCTGGGTTAAAGGGAATTTTGATGGGGCGGCTAAAGAGAATCTGGGGTCTGCTGGAGTGGGAGGCCTCATTAGGGATGCGACTAGAAATTGTCAGACAAACCATATGGCTGAAGCTATGGCAGCCCTTCATGTGGTCATATTGGCCAAAGATATGGGCTTCTCCAAAATTTGGGTGGAGGGAGATTCTTTGAATATTATTAATTGTATTAAAGGCACTCATGAAACCTCATGGACAATAAGCCATATCATTGAAAAAACAAAATCTTTAGTGTCTAGTTTTGAAGATTACATATTTCACATGTTTATAGAGAAGGTAATATGATGGCTGATGGTTTAACAAATGTGGGAGTTTACTCTGATGTCATGCAATCATGGTGAGGTGAGTCATATTTTAAAATGGAGATGGCTAGTCTTATCAGGTAGAATAGGATGAATAGTATTGGAGTTATAAATAATCATAATTAATGATGAGGTCATCTTTAATTATTAAAATTAATGTGTGCTATCATTCAAAGGAAATGGGATTAATTAGATTAGTGATACCGCACGCTTTCTGGGTGTTAAACTCAAACTGGAACAATCACAACAGTAAAGCTTTCCTGAAACCAGAGCTCAACATTGCTAAGTGTCAACATTTTCATGAAGCGACAAGAACTATGGGAGGAGGTCTAAAGAGAGAGAGGAGCTGATTGACTATACTAAATGGAAAGAGAAGAAGAAGGTTTGGAGAAGGCTAAAAAAAGGAGGCGTATCTCAGTATCTGGAGAAGCTCCATGGCTGGGACACAGAGATAACAAAATAATTTGCAGAGGTTTGGAAGGATGGGAAAGTGAATTTATGGGGGAAATATTTTACCCTCTCCATGAGGCTTATCTTAGAAATCATGGGATTTCCTTGTGAGGGCATGAAATTCTATAGGGACAATAAGAGGGCTGGAACTCAAGCCTTCAAGATTTTCCCAAAAACTGAAGATAAAGAGGCCCTTCTCACTAAAGGAACAGGGGATTATGTTGATATCCAAAAAATCAAATCTCATTGGGCTGACATTCTTACATTCATGATCAAGTATTTTACTCTGGATAGAAGATACTCTAAAAACTATAATTTGTATTTCATCCTGGCCAACCACTTCAGGCATGGTAAAATGATTTCATTCCCTTTCTATCTCCTGATTTCTTTGCATAATAGTGTGATGGAGCATAGAAAGAAATCAAGTAATCTGGTGCTCCATGTGGGGCTCATTCTACTTATTTTTGAGTATTCCTGAAACCTTCCTGAACCTATCCCTAAGAGGGTTAAAGGTAGTGTGAGGCAAGTTAAATAGGAAAGTAAAAAATAGAGTCTGAAAAAAAAAGGGTTAAAACTAAGAATCGGGCTAATCTGGAGAAGACAGGTGATGAAACTCTACAGAACTAGGAAAATGACAAAGAGGATTAGAATGATGGAGATAGTGATACTAATAAAGAGAACATGGAAAATGAGAAAGAGGAACAACTAAGAAAGGACAACTCTCAGATGGAAGAGGAGGAAATGCCCAATACAGACGAGGAGGGCACGGGTGCTAAATATAAAGAAAAGGAAATTGAGGGAGATGGAAAAGAGGGAGATGAAAAAGAGGAGAAGAAGAATGAGGATGAAGGTAAGGAGGGTAATATGATGCATATAAATTTAAAGGCAGAGAAAAGGAATAGTAAGAAAAGGAGAATGGGCCTAGATGAGGTCGGGTTTGAAAGAGATGATAGAATATTGAAAAGCAAAGTTGACTATGGGGCTAACATGGAAGACTGGCTTAGTGAGGAGATGATGATTATGAAGAAAAAATTGGCTGAGATGCAAGAGGCAATGGAGCCTTTCAAAGCCAAGGTCGAGGAAATGGAGAAAAAATTCATGATTAAGGTAAATGACAGCAACAGAGAAGAGGAGTTCACAACTAGAGTGAATGAGACTGTTGAAGAAAAGATAAAAGAGATGAAAGAAAAAATAAGCCACAATGGGCACATGATACAGGTCATCTTTAAGCACAGTAAAAAAGGGTTGCAAGTGTCAATTCAGAGCCTAAAAGCATTATACACTTATCTGGAAAGAAGCCTTCTTGAAAATACCACAATTACCATAGAAGAAAAGGCTGGGAGCTTGGGCCCTAGTTCTAGAACCTGAAGTGGAATAAAAAGAAAAGTCCCTAAGATCTTGAAAGAGATGCTGGTGCTGAAGGAGTCCATTGACAAAATGGAAGAGATGCAGAAGGAGGCTGAGGAAGCCTACCAGAAAATGCTGTAATGTTTTTTCTTCTAGTTTGGAAATTTTATTGGAAATTGTGTGAGCCGTTGTGCTAGAGGTTGTGATGGAAACAGTGCTTCCCTTTGGCAGATTTTTTTTTCTTGTTTTAGGTCTTTGTAGTCTCTTTGGGTCCTACCTTTTGTTCAATGTAGGCTTTCTATGTTTGTATGTGCCTTTGAAGCTTATCGCTAGTTTCTTTTTGTAAAAGGTTTCGAGGTCCTTTCAAAACCTATTTTTACCTTAATCAAAAACAAAAGTATTTCATAGCACATAGAGTTTGATAAGAATTTGTAATTGATGCATTATAGAAGACATTTATAAGTTGTTAATACTATTGTCTTGAGAGCTAGAAATCCCAATATTGGGTAGATCTTAACCAATTTGATATATGTAAAACCTTTAATAGGGTACATCTCTAAGTGTAGAGAGTGTAAAATACTCTAACCAGGTAGACCTAATGATTCTTTGTATACTCTTAACTGGGTAAGCTACCAAAATGGATAAACTATGTAAGCTCTAACCAAGCACTCTTTATACTATAGTTAGTGAAGGTTGTGGGTGCCATCCCCACCATAGTTTTTACCTCTAACCAAGGATTTATGCGTAAAAAAAATCATGGAGTTATGAGTTCATTTAATTGAATGGTTTGATGTTATTTTTATATGCATTATATTATGTTTATTTCAAGTTGCTGGATTCGGTAAACAACAACAATAGTATACAGTTTAAGTTATACAAGTTTTTTGTTGTACTGATTCACCCCTCCCCTCTCCATCCTAACTTTCCATATTCATTCCAACAATTGGTATCAGAGCTTATACTCTTGATTTATAGGGTTTGACCACTTGAGAGTTAAAGATCCTAGTCATGGAAATTTTTAGGAAATTCAAAAGATTTGATGGTCTTGATTCGGAGTTGGAAAGTGTAAGAGCATTAATCATTGATCTAAAGAAGAGACTTGAGAGATCTCTAAGGGTTAGATTGATCATTTATGATGAACTAAAGGTTACACAAGAACAAGTTGATACACTTGAAACAACATCTTAAGGTAGTGTTACTGATGAATCTAAATCAACTATAAAATAACTATTGGAAAAGAATGATACACTTACCAAGAAGTTGGACCTAATGAAGATAGATCTTGAAACTAGCATGATAAGAATGAACGAATTGATTGAAGGAAAAATTATTGTTGAAAATGAAAATAAAATGGAAGAAGATGAGAAAAGACAAGTTGAAATGAATCTAATGGAAAAATATAATGAGATCATGAGAATGACACAAGTTCACTATGACATGGCTGATCAACTTCTGAGTGCAAATCAAGATAACACTAGAAAAGAATTTGAGAATCAAGCATTGAAAATTGAAATTGAAAGAATGGATCAAAGACTAAAATCTGAGAAAGATGAAAATGCAATACTAAAAAGAAACAAAGAAGCACTGAAATCTCTGGATCAACAATTCAAGAATCAGAGAAAAATAAATGAAAAAATAGGTATTGGATTCAAAGAGGACATTACCATTAAGAAAGGAGAATCATCCAAAGCACAAAGAGATGAAAGTATTATGTTGCCACCGAGAGAAAAGAAGCCAAGTTGCAATTATTGTGGGAAGCTTGGACATATTGCTAATTTCCATAGGAGAAGGAAAGGTAAATCACTGAGTAGACCTAAGTTTGATGGTTATTGTTTTAGATGCAATAGGTATGGAAATAAAAAATTTGAATGCAGAACTAATCTTGCTAACAACATAAGGAAACCTAAATTTGATGGTTACTGCAAGAATTGCAATAAGTTTGGACACAAAGATAAAGAGTGCAAAATAAAGAAAATAAATAAAAATCAAAAGCCTCACCGAGAGAATGGTAAAACGAACTGAGAGGGCATTTCTATACGATGGGACTATAATACAAGAATTTCATGTTTATCTTGTGGAAGGTATGGACACATTTCTGCAAATTGCATGTTGATGCATGGAAGGAACAACAAAAGAGCATGGAGAAATCATGGCATGGAATTTTTTCTTTTTCATAAGGTAGGACACCTTGCAAGGAATTGTAGATACCAAGGTGATGCATCGACAAAAGATGAATCTAAAGTAAAAGACCCTACTACTTGTTGTATCCTTTTCTTGCTGACATAAAAATATTCCTCAGAGGGTTCACTCTATTTATCCTTGACACTAACCAAGCATAGAGTAGAAAAATTGAAACAAGGTTTTGAAACCTCCTACACTTTGAGCTCCACAAACTCGGGCGGGATTACCCTTGAAACTTAGAATAATGAAATCACTAAATTACTCTAGTTTGTTATTGATGGAATTACAGGGACTGATCACTGTAACTTTCACTAAAATAGACCAAACTGAAAGTAAAGATTGATTTTAATAATGATAGTCATTTGATTGAATTAAAAATAGACCAGTGCTCAATCTTAGGGCATGGACTTATCTATGAATGATTTTAAACAGCATGATTGAGGACAGAACTTAAAACAATTACAGGATCTGACACAAACATAGATATACCTTATATATCTACCTCAGTACATTTAGCCAAATTAATCCATCAAATTCATTTTCTACCCTGAACTTTATTGAAATATCTCTAAGGTATTTTTATATTCTCTCCTTAAAAGAACCCTAGAAGTATTTCATAATCTGCCTGACAGATATATAAACTGAAGATATTCCTAGAACATTCAATTTAGACAAAATTCAGAATGCTAAAATGAAGACAGAAAATCCATTAAATGCTTCACAAACTATGAACTAGATTTTATTCAGGAGTCATCATCAATTACTACATTCAACAGAGATTTTCTCCAAAAAGACCAGATATATTGGTTCTCAAAACTAAAATTTACAATTGACTTAGTATTATTTTCAAACATGAAAATGACCATCCTCTTCCCAGTAGTCTTGGAATCCTTTTATAGCATAAGGATGCAACAAGCTACCAACATACTAGGAAGGATTACAAAACTACTTGCAACAAATTTGCAACAAACTTAGAAACAAAATTTTGCAACCGAACACGGGTGGCAGCTTATTTACAAAACCTGAACAAATTTTGTCTTTTGTGTCTTAACTATATTTGATTCATCCTTTAAGCTTCGCCTCCCATCTGTTCACTTCTTTAATGGTGGGCCAATCAAAAGTTTTCTCTTCTTCTAGCTTGGCAACAGCTTCCACCCACGTGGCATCCATGGCAGTTCTAGCCTCAGACACAAATTTTGCCATATCTCTTTCAACTTTGCAGAAGCCATCGATTAGTTCATTGCAATATTCTACATTTGTGTCTTTTTCTAGACGTAGCTTTATCTCTTGACTTCCCAGTATAGCATCAAAACCAGATTCCCAATCTGATTATGCTTTCAATTCTCCTGTTTCCTCATAAATCTTTGGGATCAATGGTGGACATTGATCACCAAACAGCTGTAACTTACTGTTTATTAAATCAGATTTGCCATTAAAGAAGGCAAAAGTATCATTCAACTTATTTACCATATCAATGGTATCTGATACTTTGTCTAGGAAGTCATCACTGTATAGCATAGCTATTTTGAGTTTATCTAAAACTCTTTCCTTTGCTGACCAAAGTTTGAAAGCAGGCTCCAGGAAAA
>MU219409.1:234592-245904 GCA_018584345.1 Thuja plicata
AAACTCTTCATCCTCTTTCCATGGTTTTCTATAAATTAGACCTCTTTTTCTTCATTAGAGAGGACTTTTTGGAGAGCATCAATACTATAGGCAATTTACATTTGATTTTCATGCTTTAAGCTCATTTTGCATAATTTGGCTAAGATTTCAATTGGAATTAATGATATATGCTTTCATATAATATTCATTTCCATATCTAGTATTTCAATTTGATGTTCTCAAGCTTTCATGGATTACAAGCAATTCAATTCTAGTTTAAGAGCAAATTATTTTCATAGATTACAAGCTTTTCATCTCTAGACTAAGAGTATTTGCTTTATTTTGCTAGTTTAATTGCATCTTTACCTCCATAGAGTATTTGCAACTCATTCTTAGATTAGTGCAATTCAGTTTCTTAGTTTAATTGCATCTCTTTTCATTGACTAGTTGTAGATTTCTCATAGAATAATGACATTTCTCATCTTCTTGCATTCTTAAATCCTCCATGTTAGCAATGGTCAGGTTGTTGGCTCTCGTTCTGAGGGTAAAACTCAACATCCACATCTAATTAGGAGGCAACAGGTCACTTCAATCGCATTTGCAGAGAAAACAATTCATGTTTGTCTTTGTGAATTAAGTGATTGTGTAAGGACTATGTTGTGTTTGTGTTGAATTTAGAGGTCCACATTCAGCATACAACACATAGAAATTTGACAATAACAAAGATTGAGGGAGTATGATTTGGACTCTAGACAATCAAAGTTGTATTTCATTTGTTGATAACCTCCACATTGACTATGAAAGAGCGCCAACTATGCATTTAGTATTTACTATATTAAATATATTTTGTATTTAAGGCTGACTTTGTAATATTTGTAATACTCATGTTGAGAGCCAACTTTGTAAAGCTCTGCTCGATATATATGTAATATATTTTTGATAAAGATAGAAGTAGTAATGTTGGTAAGTGGTTAGTGGATAGTTGGATGAGTTGTTGAGCGAATAGCAGAGCAAAGAATGACAAAGATCATTGAAGAACAATAAAGGAACTATCTAAGCACTAGTGTTGCTTGTTTTTGTTCATGAATGAGAACACTTTGTAACTTGAATTATATTGTAAGAGTTGTAAGCTCAATTGGCCCTTAAAAGGGTGTTGTGAGCCTTTAATAGGGTTGTAATTCCTTTAACAAGGAAATGTGCTATGTAATATTTAGCTCCTAATAGGGCTAGGTCTCCTTACAGGGATATTATACTTTAGTAGATACTTGTGGGTACCATCCCCACCGGGGTTTTCCCTTGGCTAGGGTTTCCTTGAAAACTAAATATGGTGTTATGAGTACTGTATCATTTTCTTATATTCTTTTCTTTACTCAAGTTTATGGTTAATATATAAATGGTTTAAGAATTTAATTAAGTGCTATAATACTAATTCACCCCCCTCTTAGTATTATCCAATCCTAACAATTGGTATCAGAGATTTTGGCCCTTGGATAGAAAGTCTAACAACTTGAGGGAGATCATAATGGATTTGGACAGTTTTCAAGAAAATTTTGATGCTGCACTTGAAGACCTTGACAAAGCAAAAGCAGTGAATGGAGAGTTGAGATTCAACATGCGAAGAGCTGAGAAATTCATAAAGAAACTCAAAGATCAACTTGAGCTTTCTAGAAATCAAAGACAAGATCTTGAGGTTCAAATAAAAGAGGATTTAGATGAAGATAGTTCAAATTAGGTGAAGCAACTAAAATAAGAGAATGAAACTCTGAAACTTGAAAATGAGACTATGGCTAAAGAAATACAGGTATAGAAGGATGCTAAGAAGAAAGTTGAAGAATATTTAAATAGTGCATTAGATCAAATGAAGGATGAGGCTGACAACTACAAGAACAAGTATTTAGAAATGGAAAAATACAATCAGATTATAAAATGTGAACTTGTTGAAACAAAGAAACACGTTGAGAAACTTCACACCAACAATGATTTGATTGATGAACAGAGAGACAAACATAAACCAAAAGGTGATATGACTAGTATTGGCTTCAATGAAGCTAAATGTTCAAAGAATCAGGAAGAGAAATCAAATGAGAAGATTGATGCAGAGAAACCTTTTATTGAAGAGCCTAAAGAGTAGATCAGAACTTTCAAAGGAAGATGCTTTGGCTACAATAGATTTGGACACTTGAAGATAGACTACAGAGGTAATGCCCCTTTTATAACTTTTTCTAGTTATTGTTTTAACTATAATGGATATGGGCACAGGAAAGAAGAATACATAAAACCTAATCAATCAGGATATAGACAAGACAATGGAAGAGAATCTACTATGAAACCTACATGCTACAAATGTAATAACATTGGACACATTGCAAAGTACTACAAGCTGCAAGTCAATCAGGAAAGAAGACCTCCTATATGTTACAAATACAATAATCTAGGACATATAGTGAAATTTTGCAGGTATAATGGATCAGACAACAGAAGAGTACCACCTCCTATAAATTCATAGAAAAATGGAAATGATATTGGTAAGAGTGTTGCAGATTTGAAGAGTGATTTTGAAAGTTGTTTCAAGAAGGAAAAAGATAGCAATAGTGGTAAATATAGAAGATCAAAGAAACTAGTGAGTCATCAGTTTAGGGAGAGTCAGTAGAGGCTACTGGATCTTCACCTAATGGTATCAAGATAGAATTGACCTAATAGGCCGATCATGGCCTTAGGGGGAGCATTGGATACAGACATCATAATATATCCTACCTAAAATTTTTGGATTAAGCTCGTGCAAGATTGGGTATAAGCTTAGCCGACATCATGAAGTATACATCTAAGATCACAACTTCAGTCAACGCATATACTTTGTTCATGAGATCTAATAGCCGACTGGATATTTTTAAGTGAAAGTGAAATTCATAACATAAACTTGTATAAAGCACCACTTGATGACCTATCTCTTTACCATTTGATGCAGAATGAGCTAAGGGAATCATAGAGCAGAGAAGTTCAGATTATTCTACATTGGCCATGTGTGATCGATTGAAGGATAAACTCAGAATTCAGTGGAAAAAAGGTATTTACATCATCTAGCCATGGATGCACCTATTATTTTCAATGTTATAGATAGACCTGGGTATAATTTTAAGAAACATCCATTCAAATCATGTGAAGAGGATCTAGAGGGAGTATTTTCCCAAACCCCATATGGCGTGTTACACATAGAAGACATTAGGGCTTACATATATTGTAAGTATGACATAATGGGAATTGATGATATATCAATTGAGATGGAGTATATGACTGAAAATGGAGTCATAAGAGAAGAATACAAACATATTAATCAGCTGAGCATAATGAAAATTCTATATTTTTGTGAATTCGATGAAGATGAATGGTTCAAAATACTATTAAGTAGGGTTCATGATCAGTTTATCTAGATTGGTGATCAACCTATGAAGATTTGTAGTGACCTAATCCATGAGATCACATGATTGGACAACATCGAAGTCATCCCTATTATGGAGAAACATGTGAAGAAATAAGTTGAAACCCTAACTCATTCTAAATGGGATAGATGGGAAATGACAGTAAATGACATCTTTTAGAAAGATGTAAGATTGATTGTGATGATAATTGGGTACAAGTTCTACTATAGTAGCAGACCTAATTCAATATCTACTGGGGTAATCATGATGGCATGGATAATGGTGAAGGAGAATGTACAGTATAACCTATGCAAAGTTATGGCACAAAAATTCCTTGAGAATATGAAGTTAGTGAAGAAGGAAAGATCAAAAACCTTCAGATTCAGTTCATTGTTGATGCATATGTTCATTCATATTGAGGACAAGTTTCCTAGATTACATCCTAGTGGTTGGAAATCTGGAGTACCTACTAGCATATTGATTTCACAGAGCTACAAGAGACAAAATGCTACTTGGGTTGATGGTGAACTATTTGGTATGATCAAGATACTATAGAGACATATGAAAATAAGGTACATAATACATGAAGACATTGTTGAGAAATACAAAGATACAATCCGTTTCATGGTTGAAACTGATTGTGTATGCTTTGAAGCAGTCATACCCAGAAAGAAGTGGTGTTATCCCATGGGTTATGAAGTAAGTTTTGAAGTACTTACTATGCTAGTAGAACATGTCCTTGCATCATAAATTGATACAACAGAGGAAAGATGGGGAACTTATGAGGAAAATTTAGAAAAAGTGAGAGAAGAATAGACTAGAGGTCTGAGGAAGAGAAAGATTGAAAATATTGTACATGAATGTGGAGTTAAAGCTAGATTGATAGAAGAGGAACTAAAAGAAGTCAAAAGGAAAATGACAGAAAGATCACTTGGACCAACAAGTGGAAGCACTACATCCCTTCCCACTCCTGAGGTAATTATGGTAGACAGTCCACCTCCTCCTCAACAAAAAACACAAGCTGAAAATATCACTTCTAGAGTTACAAGATCAAGCATACAAACATCACCTAAAGAGCAGAGCATAATAGGAGAAGAGAAGAAAGAATAAAAACACATTTGGAAACCTGACCTAAAGATGCTATAGAAGAGAGCATTAGAACAAGGAAAATTGGTCACAATTGATAAATATGATAACAGGTATGAAGAAGCAGACAAACCTAAAATTGAGGACATTGTGATAGAGCACTTACTTAATTTCAAGAAGATACTGTTAGAAATTGAAGGAAGCATACCTATAGAACTATATTGAAGATTAGAGATAAGAAAACATGTTGCACAAATTGAGGATGATAAAATAAGAAAACAAGAAATTGATAACATGCTACCTATGATATTAGTTCAAGTAAGGGACAAAATATACAAGGAACTAAAACCTCTATTAAGGACCAAGGTGAGATTATTGAAAATCATGGTGAGGAAATATGATGAAGTCACTGAGGAAACTCAAAAGGCACTAGAGAAGATACTGATGAATACTACTTCTAACAAGCCCTCACCTCCTAAGACCACTTTTCCCACACATTTGATAATGGGTGAGAGATCTAAAGAAATAGAGAAATCTACTGAGAAGAGCGAAGTAGATCCACCACCAGATTTCTATATTTTTGGTGTAGTAGTAACCCTTGACACCTCTCAAAATGAAAATGGACCCTTTTTCAGGGAATATGGATACTTATGTGGTAGATGAGGTTGAACACAAAGAGGAAGAAGAAAAAAATAAGGAAGAGGATCAGAAGAAGGAAAAAGAGAAAAAGGAAGAAGAAAAGAAGATAGATCAGAAAGAGGATGAAAAGAAAGAGGTAAACACATCATCCATTTCATTGTTGGCAAGAAGTGATGTAAATGTTGACAACATGGATGAAGTTGAATTAGTAAAATTGGTATTTACTACTTTGAACAAAGAAAAGGAAAGATCAAAATAGAAAGGAGACAAGAAGGAAAAAGTAATCACAAGAGAAATTGATACTGTAAACAAATTTCTTCCAACACCTATTGTTTTACATAATAAAGATGACATTGAAAATCTGAGAAATCACACTTGATGAATTTGATGGGCACTATGAGAACTTATTGAAGATAGAAGAGGAGAAAGAAGAGAAGACATACTCATAGAAGAAGCTAACAGAAGTCTGCAAGTCTATCACATGGTACTTAGGCATTGTGGAAACCTGCTTGACAAATGCAAGGAGTTGCATTGGACATAGGAGAAAATTGTTCAGCTATTGCATGAATCCAATAAGGCATGTTCAAAATGTAGAAGGCATTATTTCCAAAGAGAGGGAAACTATGAACAATATGATGGATGGTTGTGAAACATCTTCACAATCTTCAATAGAGTAAGAAAAATAATTCACAAGGATTTTAGCTAAAATCAGTGTATTAGATAATGAGAAAGGGAGAGTATTGACAAGATTCAACTTGCTGAAAAGTTTTATCACTCCTAAGTTATCAATACTTGAGGTTCATCTCTCAGAATTGAAGAAAGTGACATATTCATTAGATAAATATATTCCCATATAGTTGAAATAAGTTGAGACCACATCATTTTCACTGAATGGCTTTATTCACATTAGCCAAATTTTGTTCAAAACATGGACTGCAGAAGTGAAGATCTTGGAAGATTCCTTTCAGGATATTTTGAAACTGGTGAGCAAGAACTAAAACCTATTGTTGTATATGAACCTTTGTCATTGTTTTCAAAGGGGGAGAAGAGAAGAAAAAAAAGAATATAGATACATATATAATAAAAAACTTATATAGGAGAAGAAAAGAAAAGAGAAAAGGAAAAAGAAAGGAAGATTAAAGAGGAGACAGATTTGTTGGAACACTTATTCATTTTTTTTGTTAAGTGTTGCCATCAATGCCAAAGGGAGAGATTGTTGGAAAGTAATAAATTTTGTGTAAATATGATTTAATTTTTTGTTGTCATTTATACACATCTGGGTTTCATATTGATTCCAAAAAAGATAAGTTTTGATAACTCAGAAATCGACTAAGTGTAGAAGCAGAGATACATAAGTGTTTTGGATGTCGAAGATCAAGATCGATGATTTAGGGAAAGTGAGCTTAGAGGAAGAAATTATGGGGTATGTATGACCTCCACCTAAGAATTATTTAGTTTTTGTTGAGTCTACGGTGAGTTAGACAAAATTGAAGACAAACAGACTGTAGTAGAACAATGAAACAAAACAGTTTGATAGTAGCAAAGATTGAGGGAGTATGGCTTGGACTCCAGACAATCAAAGTTGTATTTTGTTTGTTTATAACCTCCACATTGACTATGAAAGAGTGCTGACTATGCATTTAGTATTTACTATATTAAATCTATTTTGTATTGAAGGTAGACTTTGTAATATTTGTAATACTCATGTTGAGATATGATTTTGTAAAGTTGTGAGATATATATGTAAGATCTTTTTGATAAAGAGAGAAGTAGTAATGTTGGTAAGTGGTTAGTGGATAGTTGGATGAGTTTTTGAGAGAATATTAGAGTAGAGAATGACAGAGATCATTGAAGAATAATAAAGGAACTATCTAAGCACCAGTGTTGCTTATTTTTGTTCATGACTCAGAATACTTTGTAAGTTGAATTATATGTTAAGAGTTGTAAGCTCAGTTGGCTCCTAATGGGGTATTGTGAACCTTTAATAGGGTTGTAATTCCTTTAACAAGGAAATGTGCTATGTAATATTTAGCTCCTAATAGGGCTAGGTCTCCTTACAGGGCCATTATATTTTAGTACATTCTTGTGGGTACCATCCCCACCGGGGTTTTCCCTTGGCCAGGGTTTCCTTGAAAAAAAAATATGGTGTTATGAGTACTGTGTCATTTTCTTATGTTCTTTTCTTTACTATAAGTTTATGGTTAATATATAAATGGTTGAAGAATTTAATTATGTTCTATAATACTGATTCATCCCCCCTCTTAGTATTATCCAATCCGAACAATACATTGCAAGGTTGAAGATTTGTGTGAAGGGGAGATAGATACATCATTCAAAAAGTTGTGTGAGAATGGGAAAGAGAAGGATGAGCATATTCATCTGGAGGCAAAAGGTTTGACACACACTATTCGCTTACCACTTGGGTTTTTTAAGATAGAATGGATAAGAATGGTACTCATCTGAGTACATGACCAATTTATGTGTTTGGATGAACCTGTCAAGATCACTAAGGACATATTTCATATCATTGCTCAATTCCCCATTTAAGACAAGCCCAAGGCCACTAATAAAATTGACTAGGGTAGGCTCACCGAGCTCACTAAAGCAAAATGGGATGGCAGAGGGATGAGAATAGCCATAATGACAGATCCTGAGTTACGGTATGCTTGCAATATCTTATCATACCGAGTGTTCCAATCATCTCGAGTGGATAGTGTACCATGCAGAGAAGTGGATTTAGCATAAAAGCTAGTAAAGAAAGGACTCAAGTTGGATGTATGTGAAATATTCCTAAAGTAATTAGAAAACAATATGAACACAATTAGGAAATCAAAGACTAACACACTAAAGTTTGGTTCATTATTGGTATGAATATTTTTATATTGTCAGAATTCATTACCCTCCATTAGAGATGTAGTCTGGATCCTCATAAGACTTATTATTTAATGGATAAATGAATATATATAGAGTTTAGGAGATAATTTTGATGCTATCATGTCTGAATACTTTCTGAATTTCCAAGCAAGAATACATAAGAGGTATAGGATACCACCTCAACAAGTTGCAAAGTATCAAGATAATATATGCTTTGAGGTTGACACTGACACTTGTATTATCAAGGATATTGAGCCTAGAACCAAATGGATACAACTGACAAGTTATGAATTGGACATAGATATTGGATCAAAATATATTGAATCACTACTTGTGAAATGTGTTGATCCCAAAGCTAAGAGGAATGACACCTATGAAGAAGTGAAAGTAAGAAATAAGTAGAATATTGTGTATAGTTGGAAAATAGAAGCACTTCCATTGTAGACTAGTTTAGCCTTCTGAATAAGTGGTTTGGGGTCATGTCAAGCACCTTGAATGGGTCTCTGACTTGGATCTAGATTTTTCCCTTGTTCTGCCCCATTTCCCACTTTTTCTAGCCTGTTTCTGACATTCCAAGCTGCAAACTGGGACTTTGACCTTAGGGTCAAAGTTGACCTTTTTGGGTCAAGGTCGACCTCAACCTTGACCTAGGTCAAGGTTGACCTTGAACTTGAACTTGACCTAGGTCAGAATTGAAATTTTTTTTACCTAAGGTCTAGATTCCAAAATTCCAGTGTTTCTAGATGTTAGGCTTTGGAAAGAGTTAATTCCCACTTCTGGGTCGGCTATTTTGGTCATCGAAATGAAAAATATTAAATTATATTTAATATAGGTCCTCTTCTAAGAGTATAGACCTATTTGGAATTTAATTCTCCTATGTAGGCCTCTCTAGAAGATTGTGCCCTAGATTCATATATAAGGAAGCTTTCTCCTCTCATTTTCTCTAAGACTTGATAACGATAAGCAAGAGAAATCTAAGAAAAAGACTTGAAGAATTGAAGAGTGAAATCCAAAGGTGAAGAAGTAAGATTTGAAGAAATCCAAGTAGCCATTGAAGAATTCATCCATTCTCAAGTATTCAAGCACTCAATTCATCAAGAAGATCCATTGGTGGCCATTGAAGGATTCAAGCTCCATGGAGCCCTCTTGTTTAAGATTTCTCCACCCACATTCCTCCAAGCCTCTTCCTCTTCTAAGATGTATTCAACATTGGTTTTTAAGTGATGACATGTAACTGATTAAATGTTTGAATATGTTAAGTTGATGATCATGCAAGGCATTAAATTAGTTAATGTATTGTCTTGTCATTGATGTCAACTTGATATAATCTGTATGGTCATGGAAATACTACCAAATACTTCAAATAACCAATGAATCAAAGGTTATGCTATCAGTAATGCATATAAGTCAGGTATTCACTAAGTGAGTGTGTACACCAATGGAGTAAATGCCAATGGACAGAGTAAAAGAGAAAAGTCACAGTGTTATCCAACGAGAAAATGTATAGCATTACCGATGAGAAAAGTCACAGTGTTTCCCAACGATCAAAACACAGAGTAACCCGATGGATAGAATTATAGTGTTTCCTGATGAAAAGACAAGGATGGAGATCCTAATAATAATTGAAGTCACACCGAGGGAATAGTCAGTTATCACTAATGAATAATTGAAGTGTTGACTGACAGAATAGATAGTTTAGAAAATGAAAAAATGCTTAGTTTTCAAGAGCTATAAATAGAGTTAATGGATACTTATCATTATTTCAATCATCCAGATAAAGCTAGAGATAAGTAATTGATTTAATGTTGATTTGTCCAATTGGCAAGAAGATCTCTTTAAGATAAAATTGAAGTTTTCTTTAAATCTAATTGGCGAGAATTGTGGATCACGCCAAGAATCAAGAAAGCCAAGAAAAGGTAAAACATGTTTATAAAGAGACAAACCCAATTCATTATGAAATGGTGTGGGGTGAAAAAGAGAAAAGAGGGAAGATGCTAAAGAGATTCTAAAGGAGAAGAAAGTCTTTGTTCAGACCTGATCAATCAAGCTAAAGAAAGAGCTAGATTTTGCAGACACCGACGAACAGTGAGACAACATCATAGAGCAGAACAATGTGGAGCAAAGGTAAAGAATTGATTATATTGATCAGAGAGGTAATGCAATTACAATAGATCTGAAAATATGCAATTGAGTTGTATGTATGAACAGATCATTAATGTTTTAGTTTAACCATTGAAGCATCAAGTCTCCTAACTGAGAAGGACTTTAAATTATTCTACAATTGAGATACATCCCAAGGAGTATCAACAATTTTGATCATGAAAGTAGCATTGGAGATGCCCGATACCTATTGACAGGCCAAGTGAGTGTTTGATCAAGGATGGTAGTAGTAGATGTTAGATAATAGGTGAAAAACTATCTTTTAAATCCTCTAACAAGGTCACACCTAGCAGTGTGTTTGTAACCTTTAATAGGGTTGGCTCCTAACAGAGCTCACTTTAGAAGAGTGAAAATTTGGGGTACTGGTCCTAGTGGTTTTTCCCCTTTTAGGGTTTCGACATTAAAATCCATGTGTTATGTGTTTATGTTTCATTACATTACTATTTTATATTTCACATATGTAATTCTGGATTTATCGGTATACTTTGCATATTTACTATGTTTCGATAAATATTTAACTGCTTATCGATAATCATACAGAAGAGAGTTTTACAAAGCAATCCGACAAGTAGAAAATTGATATAAGTATTTCAAGGCAATCATCTTATAGGAAAGAAGATAACTAGAGACATAATTTGTGGTTATAAGTTTTAAGGGTTGATTTAAGGATTAATTTTTAAGGCCACTGATTCACCCCCCCTCAGTTATTACTAACAAATTGTATCAGAGCTTGTGTGCTTAGAAGGAAGGTTTTAAGACCTAAGCTAAAGATCACAATATGAATAGACAAGATGCACCCAAATTGAACAAAGATAATTTTGCTTCATGGCAAAGTAGAATAAGACTCCACTTATTAGGTATTGGAAATGATGTTACTCAATACTTAGATACTAAATATGTGTTTCCCATAGGAGAACCAATAGTTGAACAAATGAGAGAGAAGCATGAGCACAATCGCATAATGATAGAGCTTGCTTCCTCATTCTCTAATGCTGAATTTGAAGATGTTAAAACTTGCAATACTACAAAATAGATGTGGGACAAATTGATGCTTGTACATGGTGGTGACAAGAATGTTTTGAGAGCCAAGGTAGAAAGCCTTAGAGGAAAGTTTGATGATCTCAAAATGAAAGAAGGTGAAAACATCACATAGTACAA
>MU219409.1:246079-256214 GCA_018584345.1 Thuja plicata
ACTGATTTCATTTGAGATGAATAAATTTGATAATAGTGTCTTACCAAACATAGAGTCTGCATTCAAATCTTCTATGAGAATAAGTAAATCAAGTCATAAACACACTATGAGAAAAGATAGTGATAGTTAAAGTGAAGAAGAAGTTCTTGATGAAATTGAAGCACTTATGGCTAGAAGAATGCAGAGAGGCAAAGGTAAATTACCACTTGTTTTTTTAATTGTAAAGAGATTGGACACTTTGCTGCAAGATGTCCTAACAGAAGAAAAGATGACAGAAGTAATGAAAGATAATTTGAAAAGAAGTATGATAGAGGTGATTACACAAGCTACCGACAATCTGAAAGAAGAGATACCCGAGACTACAAGGACAAAGGAAAGAAGGCCAGTTACCTAGAAAAATGCAAAGATGATGACACTGACATTGAATGTAAGGAAGACATCGAGGTGGTGTTTGTGGCAGTAAAAGATGATTCAGATGATGATGAAGAAAGGTATGTAGAAAATACACTCATATCTAAAGTTAGTAAAAATGATGTATGTATCATAGATAGTGGCTGTACTCACCATATGACCGGTGACAAGAAAAATTTTGAGACTTTTGAATACTATAAAGGTGGTTCAGTAAGAATAGGTAATGACACACCTTGTCCAGTTGAAGGTAGAGGAATCATAATGTTGAATAACCAGATAAAATGTGAAAATGCTTATTGGGTAAATGGATTAAATTATAATATATTGAGAGTTTCTCAGTTGAATAATTCAGGTTATAGAGTATCATTTGAAAATAAGAAGGCAAAGATCTTCAATAAATTAGGAAATTTGATTGGTACTAGTGAGAAGACAAAAGGTAACTTATTCTATCTGAATGATACTGACACCACTTGTTTGATTTCTATAAATGAAGACATATGGTTGTGGCACAAAATATTGTGTCATGTAAAATTTGACAATGTGATAAAGATTAGAAAAAATAGAAATGTCAAAGGCTTACCGATGATGACCAAGCTTGACAACATCATGTGTAAGAAATGTCAAAAAGGTAAGATGACAAAGTCTAGTTTCAAAAGCAAAATGCATACATCTGATGCCATTCTAGAATTAGTCCATACTAACCTATGTGGACCTATGAGACAAAGATTTATTATGGAGATAGATATTTTATTCTCTTTGTTGATGATTACTCTAGAATGATGATAGTCATGTTTCCAAAAGATAAATAAAAAGCATTTAATATGTTTAAATGGTATAAGGTAATGGCTAAGAAACAAAGTGGTAAAAATTTGAAATTCTTAAGGTCAAATAGAGGAGGGGAATTTATTTCAAATGAATTCACTAAATTTTGCAATGAGCATGGAATCAAAAGATAGGTCTTTGCACCAAGGACACCATAGCAAAATGGAATTGCTAAAAGAAGGAACAAATCCATAGTTGATTGTGCAAGGACACTGATGATAGAGTAAGGCATCACCAAAATATTTTGGAGGCATGTTGTCAGTATTGTTGTTTACATATTGAATAGAGTACAATTAAAGAAAGACACCTTATGAGCTTTGGTATGGATACACACCCAATGTAATTTATTTCAAAAATTTTGGTAGTCAATGTTATATCTTAAAAGATAATAGAAATGGAAAACTTGACTCCAAGAGTGATGAAGGTATCTTTCTAGGGTATTCTACCAAGAGCAAGGCTTATAAATGTCTAAATAAATCCTCTAACAAAATTGTTGAAAGTGCAAATGCAAAGATAGATGAATTTGCAGAGAAGAATGAAAAGAAAAGCACAAAGAACCAGAGGACTACAATAGGTTTTCTTAAAATGAGGAACCTGAAATGCTACCTGATAAAAAATGTAGAGCTCCTGAGCAACATATCATTGCACCCAAGCATCAGGGTACAAATACTGATGATCAAAATATTGCTCAAGATGATACACAAAGTGATAGAGAACAAAATGAAGAACAAAGTGATGATCAAGTTGATAGACAAAGAGTTGAACCTGTACTTACAAGATATGTCAGAAAGAATCATCTGCAGAACTAGATCATAGGAGATAAAAAGGCTGGTATGAGAACCAAAACTATGTCTCCAAAGACAAGATGTCTTATTTGTAATTATGAGCCCAAATCTATGAATGTTGCACTTGATAATGATGAATGGATAAGTGATATGATTGAATAAATTGATCAGATAGAGAAAAAAAACACATGGACACTTGTACCCAGAGCAGATGACAAGAATGTCATCGGTAAAAAATGGATATTCAGGAATAAATTCAATGAGAATGGAGAAGTCACCAGAAATAAAGCAAGACTAGTATGCAAGGGGTATGCACAATAAGAAGGGATTGAATATGGAGAGACCTTTGCACATGTTTCTAGGATAGAAGGAGTGAGAATATTACTTGCTTATGTTGCATGTAAAGGATTCAAGGTATATCAAATGGATGTCAAGTCTACATTCCTAAATATAATACTTGAAGAAGAGGTATACATTGAGCAACCAGAAGGATTTGTTGATCCAGATAAGAGGGACATGGTATGTAGACTACACAAAGTCCTGTATGGATTGAAATAAGCACCCCGAGCCTGGTACAAAAGAATTCATTCCTATCTTATAAGTATTGGATTTGTAAGGACTAGTGAAAACAGTAAACTTTATTTGAAGGAATATATTGATGCTAAAATTTTGATTGCTGAGGTATTTATTGATGACACCATATTTGGAGGCAATCATATGCTATGCAAATCATTTGCAAATGAAATGAGCAAAGAGTTTGAGATGTCTATGTTTGGAGAGATCAAGTTCTTTCTTGGTCCACAGATCATGCAACAAGATGAAGGTATTTTCATTACACAATCTAAATACATCAAAGAAGTACTAAAAATATTCAAGATAGAAGAGTCCAAACCAGTTGGAACACCAATGGAAACTAGATGAAAGATGACAAAGGAGGAAAAGTCATCAAAGGTAAATCAGACTTTGTATAGATCAATGATTGGAAAACTCATGTATGTTGTACACACTAGACCAGATATTGCACATTCAGTAGGAATAGTTGTAATACTTTCTGCTAATCCTAGAGAATCACATATCACTACTATGAAAAGAATCCTAAGACATTTGAAGAATACCAAGAAATATGGCTTATGGTATAGAAGAGAAGGAAAATTAGAACTTAAGGTCTTTACCAATGCTGATTGGGATGGAAATATTGATGACCGAAAGAGCACTTTTGGAGGAGCATCCTTTATGGGTGACAGACTTGTCACATGGATCAACAAGAAGCAAGGATTCATCTCCCAGTCTCCTGCAGAAGTAGAGTATGTTGTTGTTGCTACAAACTGCTCAAATATTGCATGGATCAAACATTTACTAGAAGGTATTGTTATATGTTGAATGTGGACCTCTAAATTCGGCACAAACACAACATAGTCATTATACAATCATTCAATTCACAAAAATGAACATGAATTGTCCACCTTGCAAAATCGATTGAAGCAACTTGTTGCCTCCTAATCAGTTGGGGATGTTGAGTTTACCCTCAGAATGAGAGCCAACAACCTGACCATTGCTAATATGGAGGATTTCTAGAATGTAAGAAAAGACCAATTTACTATTATTCTATGAAATTGAAATTGCAACTAATCTATGAAAGCTTGAAGATGATGAAATTGAGATGTTAGATATGTAAATGAATTGCATTAAAAATAAACATATCATTAATCCAAATTTAAATTAATCTAATTATGAAATTAAGCTCAAAAGCATGAAAGAAATGAGACAAGATTAAACTATAATTTTGATGCTCTCTAATTCATCCCCTCTAATGAAGAAAAAGAAGTCCAATTTATAGAAAACCATGGAAAGAGGGTGAAGAGTTTCTTGAAAAGAAATGGTGGCCTCTTCATTTTCATTTGAGACAAAAATGCAAAGATTATTTAAATAAAAGGGTGAATTATTGCCACATAAGTGTCCTTTCACATAGAATTATGGAATTCTTTTTTGAGGATAATTCATCCAATAGTTAAATAACCTTTCAATTACTTTTATGTATATTAGCTAAAAGGGGTGGAATTGATTTAATTAAAAGCACTTAAGACTTTAGGATTAAATCAATTAATCATAGGGGTTTTTTAGCTAATAAACTTTGAGAATTTAGGAATTAAATATAATGTCATATTTATGCAAATTTGGGTTTTTTGCATTTGAAACTCAGTCAATTAAAGTCAATTAGGAGAAGAATTTTCCTAGTACAATAGGACTTTGAAGATGAGAAAATACACCAAAATTGATTGGATTATAAGGTGCCAATTTTGGGGTGTTACATTTTGCCCCTCTTTGAATTGATGTGTGAGCAGTGCATTTATTCAAAGAACAGTCTGAAGTGAAGATGAATATTTTGGAAGTCTAGGTTAGGTTTCCAAGACACCGATCAGATAAAGAAGCAAAATCATCTGAGAGAAGATTAGAATCGGGGTTAGATTGCCCCAATGTCCATTGATAGCTGATGAAGATCTAGGACTATCTCCAGAATCAGGGTTAGATTGCCCCAATACGAAGGTTAGCCTTCTCAGATCTAGGTTAGATTACCTAGATAATGGTCTAAAGAGTTTTTGAGAGTCATCTTCAGAATGAAGCATAACTTTTAGGAATTAGGGTTAGATTGCCCCAATACCCATTGAGATTTCAAGAATCTTCTTCAGAATGAAGATTGATCCTTGAGGATCTAAAATAGATTTCTCAGATACCTAGAAAGATAGATGACAAGATGTGAGATCATGAACTATCCAATTTTGACCATAAGGTATGAAAAAAATGAATATGCCCCAGGTGATGAGATCCCCCTAGTGATGGGGACTTTTGATTAGGATCAGACTGATTTAGGAATAATGCGAAAAGATTCAATGATGCAATCATCCTGCTCCCTCGGGAGCAAAATCAAAAGATGACACATCATAGTGATGAGAGCAAGAAATCATAGAGAAAGATAGATCAAGAGAGAGAAGAATCAATTTAGAGTGATCAAGAGGTCCTATTGATTAGGTTTGACCATAGTTGACCACAATTGACTAGAGTTGACTTTGATGAAAAGATTGCAGAAATTGAGAAAAAATGATGATAAGAGATAACCCTAACAAGAGAGTGACACCAGAAAGACGACTACACAAGCATATATAGAAGTGTCAGATTTTGATTTTGATCACGAAAATTGATTGAGCATATAGATGAAGATAGAGAGAGAGGATCGAACACTTGTGCAGATTAGAAGAAGCCATGATAAAAGATGAGGACCTTTGAGGAATGAGAAGATAATGAAGAGGGCACCAAACTACCACAATGCAAGCCTAAAATGTGAATGCACGCCTACAATGCAAATGCAAGCCTAAGCTAAATGCGATCCTAGGACTTTGGTATTTGGACTCATCATATTTATCATCATCGAGTGCTTTTGGATCATCGGAGTCAATACAATCCTTACTGGTGCCGTTGCAACCATAAGAATATGAATATGACTTTCATCAGATAAAATATAGGAAATGAACATAAGCACCAAGGAACAAAAGCCAAGGTGACCTAAACATTGTTTCCAGCTTGATATAGTAAAAGTGCACAAGTAAACAATCATAGCAATAATAGTCAAGGAGATAGTTTCGACCTCCCCTTGGCATACAAATAAAGAAGATCAAGGGATGTGAGGCTTTTCCACCTTAATGCAGAAGCTCTTATCACATACACCCTATTTATTTGACGTTGCCGAATCATCGAAACCACACCAACAAGCAGTAGACAAAGGAAATATCAATGAAATTCATAAGAACAAACAACATACTAAGAAGGAGTCAATCATATCTTAGCATGTTTAAAGGCTTATGAATGTGTCTATGTTTAGGGTGTTGAAAAACACCATTGTTCTTGTGAGTGTAATGTGTTTGATTGCTATCGAAAGATGTTTACGTCGTGAGATATCTGATATGTGTTGAAAAATATTGTTTGATTAAGGTGTTGAGAAACACCATTTTGTGCCAGTAGAAAGTTTTCTTTTGACAAGATTACTAACTCAAGTGTAAACCAAAAAGTGATCAAAATGGGGAGCCATGCCCCCAAGTAATGAATGGATTGAAGCTGAACAAACAGATAGCTGAACAATGTGAGAAATCTCATTAATGTAGCGATAGTAGGCAGACTCAGTGAGAACCACTGGTGACTGCTGCAAGAGATTCTCAAGCATAAAGGTCGATAATGAGATTGAAGCATTAGTAGGCAGATGCAGTGAGGACCACTGGTGACTAATGCAAAAAAGAGTCTCAAGAAGAGATGAAGTGTTATGAGGCATCAGTAGGTAGACACAGTGAGATCCACTAGTGACCGATGCGAGAGGAGAAAGACTCCAAAAGATAAGACAATGCCCCCTAGACCAGGAACATGCCCCCAAGTATGACCAGTTTCAATCCATGTGAGGTCGAGAAAAATATCGAAGATGATGGAAAGCAAAAGAATAAGCGAGAAAACTCAAGAAGGAAAGAAAACTAAAGCAGGAAAGTGGGAGATTTTAGAATTTTAAAGATTTTACAATTTTTTTTTTTAGATTTTAGAATTTTTAGAATTTTTAGAATTTTTAAAGATTACTCGATCTCAAGCAAGATCACATTGGTGTGCCCCCAATGTCTAGTGAGGTGTAGGAATTTGTAGATGGATTAGAAAGCTGATGTATGAGATGGATAGCCAATGATGGATGAAGAGGGTGAATGCAACCCTCAAAGATAGTCTCCTCAAGATTACCCAAGATAGGGAAATAAGAATATAGAAAATGTAGGCTCATGGTGTAGTGCTGAATAGCATATAGGATAATGACCTGATGTCATGAAAGCATGTGGTCCAAAAGAGTGGACATGTCAAGAGACTTTTGAGAAATAGTTTTTCAATTTTGATCAAGACCAAGGGGTCAACTTTGGATAGGACATAGCTATGAAAGTGTAATTAGGATAAGGAGTGGTGGAGGTATAAGTGCATGTTTTTGGATTATGAGAGGATATACTATGAGGAGCCAAGGCCGCTGAAAGTATGCTCAAAGATGTTGATAGGAAGATGAAATGGAGGATAAGGAAAATGGAGGCCAGGATTTTATGTAATGGATTGGATGAGAGAAAAAGAAGGAATGTAAGGACCCAATATGGAAGGATAGTAGGTGACAAGATCAACATTGACACACTCCTTGAAGGGTAGTGGACGCATGGAGGGAAAGTGGATGGAATAGCTTGAGATGTTGATGGATGAGTGGGTATGGATCTTGGTACGCGAGGACCCAAGATGGAGTCAAAAGATGGGAGATGTTTAGATGGAGATGAAGTGGAAGACTTTGGAAGCTTGGATGCCAACTCTGATTGTTCCTTTTTGTTCAAGCCTTTTAAGAGAGACTTAGGAATCCACATAACTTTTTCTTTTCCTTTTGTATCCAAGTTCTTGAGAAGAGACTTGGGAATCCATATAGCATTTGATTTTCTATTTGCATCAGATGATTTAGAACACAATTCTTTCATAATGGATTTAGGAACCCATATTTTCTTTGATTGGGTTCTTTGCTCAGTGAACCTTTGTGGTCTCTTGAATATTTCCTTTTTGTTTATAGTCAAATGTCGATTAGATTGGACATAGTGATCTTCATATGTAAGTGGATTATTATATTTTTTTATTTCTTTGTTTGACATCCAAATTGCTTTCAAAAGACTTAGGAATTGTGGATGAATAGGGCCGATATGACTGGTTCATATGGAGGGGTTGATAGGGAGACTTCAAAGATGTATGTCTTTGTTGATCTTGATAGGAGATTGGGTAAGTGGATGAAAAGCTAGTAGTGATAGGCATGGTAGATGGAGGGATATAAGGACCCAATATAGATGGAAGGTTTGATGGTCTAAGCTTTGGGATATAAGGACTGAGGATAGATTTGGAGGATGGAGAAGACTGATGCTTACGTTTGAATGGAGGGATATAAAGTGTGGAGGGGATATCAACATATTTAGATTGAGATTCATGGCCAAGGCTCTTCCCTTTTGAATTCACCTTTATATCAATAGGAGCATGAGTATCTTTGATAGGATCAATTTTAACAAGAGCAGCTAAAGCTTGAGGGGATTTATTTTTCTACAAGGAATTTGGAGGAACAATGTTTTCTTGAGGTGGATATGGAAGAGCATGACATGGAGATGAAGGGATGCTCTGATTTTGACAAGGATCTTTAGATGGTGTACAAAGGGTACCTTTCTCTTGATTTTCAATAGGTTCATTAGAGATGGTGGAAAGGATATCTTGATCTTTCTTGGGAGATGGAGGATGTTCTTGGAAAAAATGAAAGGGGATGATAAAATTATCATGAGATTCTTGAGATATGCGACACTGGTCAACCATTGGATTAAGATGGAGGGTGTCTTGATCTTGATCATAACTGATATTTGTTTTCTCACATTGTGGATTCTCCTCTTGACATGGATCCACTTTTAAGGATGAGGTAGGAGTTTTAATCTGCATATGTGATTCTTGACACGCTGATAGACAGTCATTGGGAATAGGCATGATAGGCATTGAAGCACATGGAAGGTTGGGGTCTATGATCTTTGAAGCCTAAGAAGGACTTGTAACAATATGCAGATTAGCTTGGATATCTTTGAGAGGTAGACCTTGAGGGTAGACATAATCATCATTAGGTTAAGTTTTTGACAGAGAGGATGAATCTTTAGGAGATGGAGGAATGGTGGAAGAAGTATATGTGAGATGGGAACCATTGCTAGACATAGGTTCTTGATATTGATCATGCTTGAGATTAGTATCTTTATTAGGTGATTCATTAGGATTTTCCATTTTGATTATTCCATCATCTATGAGATCTTGGATTTTATGTTTCAACTACATGCAACATGAAGTTTCATTCTTTTTATGTCGATGATATGCACAATAGTTACTGAAGAAGCTAGATCCAAGTAACATGATTTTAGGGAATGTGATGAGGTCATTCTTAAGAAGTTCTTCTCATGTTGATTCATAAGACTATCCCAAAGGAGTAAAGACTCTCTCTGAAGGATAATTAGACACTTCTTGACTTGCAATATCCTTCTTTTGTGGATAGAAAAGGATTTCATCTGATGTGGTCATGACTTCCTCTACGTGCTCTTGATCAAAGTTAGGATTGTCATCAAACTGGTGTGGATCAAAATGTGAGACCTACACTAGACTGTTATAGTTTACTATTTTGTTTTCATGCTTTCAGCAGTTATGCTTTGACATACTTTGACTATCAGCAAAACCTTTTGTACTTTTGACGATCGGTGGAATCCTATGTTATATATTCAGCACCTGATTTTGTAATCAGGGTACTTTTGAGATGTTTATGTTCTGATTTAGTTCTAGCTTATGTTGATGTCTTATATGGATCTAAATGTATGAATGCAATATGAAGAAAATGGTTTAGGAAAACAATGCTAGGATATTTCAGTTCTAAATGCAGTGTGACTGATATGCTTACTTATATTATTGACGTTATGTTATGTTTCATATCATGTGTTTTGGATCTACTGATGTGTGCATTGAGTGTGCAGGAAAAGTTGACCATGGATCTAAATCGGGGACCCAATACTGAAACCTATGTATATACCTGTGCTTACCAAGCTCCTGTCTATATAAAGAGACATTGACCTCATTGTTATGTGTTTATTTCGTGAACGTGGTTTTCATGTATGTTATTAAATTAGTAAATGTTCATGTTATTAAGTCATGTCTAATGTTTTAATTTAATGTGCCAAATTTGGCAAGTGTTGTAATTTAATTATGGACATGGCTAGTAAAGGGGAAACCAAGGTAAGTCAAGGGTTAACTAAGGTCATCTTTGAGAAGTACCCAAGCTTACCCTAGGGTTAGAAGTTTCTAGAATTTCTTTGACTTAGAATTTCGTAGGTTAACTTTAGGGTGAGTTTTAGAGGGTCTTTTGGACTCTTAGGGGGTAACCAGGGTCAGCTTTAGTCACCCAACTTGGTACCCTATGGGTTAGGGGTCATTTTCTATCATTAATGAGCCTCTAAACTCATTTATTACTCCCTTTAAGTGTCATTTTCATCTTTGAGCGAATTTGGAAGAGGAGTGTG
>MU219409.1:274006-289489 GCA_018584345.1 Thuja plicata
AATTAATATGTCATAATATCAATTAAATAATTAACATAATGTTTATTTTCCAATGTATTATGATTTTAGGAATTAATTAATTAATCAAGTACGATGATTGATTAGGACCTAGGGTTTAGGTCAGATCGGTTCAATTTGATGAATTGCCTATTTGATTTAGGACTTAGTTTTAATCAAGGTTAGGGTTTCTTGATTAAATGCTGAGATTGGGGGTCTAGGGTTTAGGTGACCATTTTTAGGTGATTACAAGTTGATGATCATGTAAGACATTAAATCAGTTAAAATGTATTGTATTTTCATTGATGTCAACTTGATATAATCTGTATGGTGATGGAAAAGCTTCCAAAGACTTCAAAGAACCAATGAATCAAAGTCTATGCTATCAGTAATGCATATAAGTCAAGTATTCACTAAGTGACTGTATACACTGATGGAGTGCACACCGACAGATAGAGTAAAGGAGAAAAATCACAATGTTACCTGATGAGAAAATGCACATCATTACCAATGAGCAAAGTCATAGTGTTGCCTGATGAGCAAAACATAGAGTAACCTGATGGACAGAATTACAATGTTGCCTGATGAAAAAGACAAGGATGGAGATCCCGATGACAACTGAAGTCACACCGAAGGAACAATCATTTATCATCGATGACTAACTAAAGTGTTGGCTGACAGAATAGAGAGTTCAGAAAATGAAAAAATACTTAGCTTTCAAGAGCTATAAATAGACTTAATGGATAACTATCATTGTTTTAATCATCCAGATAAAGCCAGAGATAAGTAATTGATTTAAAGATAATTTGTCCAGTTGGCAAGAATATCTCTTTAAGATAAAATTGGAGTTTTCTTTAAATCTAATTGGTGAGAATTGTGGATCATGCCAAGAATCAAGAAAGCCAAGAAAAGGTAAAACATATCTATAAAGAGACAAACCCAATTCATTACGAAATAGTGTGGGGTGAAAAAGAGAAAAGAGGGAAGATGCTAAAGAGATTCTAAAGGAGAAGAAAGTCTTCATTCAGACCTGATCAATCAAGCAAAAGAAAGAGCTAGATTCTGTAGACACTAATGAATAGTGAGACAACATCACAGAGTATAAAAGTGTGGAGAAAAGGTATAGAATTGATTATATTGATCAGAGAGGTAATGCACTTACAATAGATCTAAAAATCTGTAATTGAGTTGTATGTATGAACATATCATTAATGCTTCAGTTTAACCATTGAAGTATCAAGTCTCTTAACCAAGCAGGACTTAAAAGTCTTCTAAAATTGAGATACATCCCAAGGAGTATCAAAAATTTTGATCATGAAAGTAGCATTGGAGATGCCCGATACCTATTGACAGGCCAAGTGAGTGTTTGATCAATGATGGTAGCATTAGATTCTAAATACTAGGTGAAAAACTATCTTTTACATCCTCTAACAAGGTCACACTTAACAGTCTGTTTGTAACCTTTAACAAGGTTGGCTCCTAACAGAGCTCACTTCAGAAGAATGAAAATTTGGGGTACCGGTCCCTATGGTTTTTTCCCTAACAGGGTTTCCACATTAAAATCCATGTGTTATGTGTTTATGTTTTATTACTTTACTGCTTTACATTTCATATATGCAATTCTTGATTTATCGGTTTACTCTGCATATTTACTGTGTTTTGGTAAATAATGAACTACTTATCATTAATCATACATAAGAGAGATTTACAAAGCAATCAAACAAGTAGAAAATTGATATAAGTATTTCAAGGCATTCATCTTGTAGGATAGAAGATAACTAGAGACATAATTTGTGGTTATAAGTTTTAAGTGTTGATTTAAGGATTAATTTTTGAGGCCACTGATTCACCCCCCCTCTTAGTTATTACTAACATGAAGATCTACAAGCAATTGATTCAAGACATCCTACATTCTACATTCTATGTTCTACATCCATTTGGTGCATGCATACAAGGGCTTCTATAAGCAAGGTGAATTTGTTCATTTACTTTGTTTTACTTATTCAATTTCAATTATATTTTAAGGTTAATTCTAAAACTAAGGTTTGACCAAGGCAAACCCCTCCCCCCAACAAAAAAATCCATTTTTCTTGTAGGTACATGTTCCGAATAGTAGATCAAAGTGAAGATTCAGATACCCTTTTTGACAAACTTTTGGGATCCAAAAATAGATTTCCTATCAGAGAGTTTTTAGGTTGATTCTTCCCTAGGTCAGAGTCAAAAATTCTAGGTCAATGGTGACATTGACTTGAGGGTCAAAATCATAACTCTGTCAGAATGGAAAAATATTTCTGGGTTTTGTTCATCTCTTCTTTTCTGTTCTAGATCTGGTCTCAGATTTTCTAGAAACTTAGTGCAGACCCTCAAAAATAGAATTCTTTAGATCTATAACATTTCAAGGTTAGTGCTTTTCTCCTATTCATTTCAATTAAAGTTTCAATCTTTCTAAATCTATTATACATTCAAATCTATAAATGGGTATTTAAGATCTTCCTCTTTTCTCTTATGTCCAAATGATTGATTCATTCATGCATTGATCCTTCCTTTGGGGTTAATCAATTTGGATCCTTTATTTGCATATCTAAGGATAAAATGAGAGCATCTTATTTATCCCTCACATTTCAATAAACATTCTAATTTTAAATGTAACAACACAAAACCCTATATATATATATTTTATATGTTACATTTTGGTGAACCCGCGATAGACAACTCTTTCTTTTTGGTGTTAGATTTTCATCTTTTATGTTAGATCTTGCATGAATATTAGATTATATTTATTTTATTTTCTTGCATTTACATTTAAAAAACTTAAAATCAAAATCTTGTCTCTCCTAAATTAGTTCATTTGCATTGCATTGGTGTATGAGATTTACCACTTCTAGTCCTACTTATAGTATCCTGGTTAGAAGAAGCCTTAGACTTATGGGTTCCTTTGATCCTGAGTCTTCCTCTACTTTCCTTAGGATCCCAAATGAAAATTTTATCACTCATGATTCCAATCCTTCTATGGAGCATTACTCTTCTAACTCATCTCATGATGAGGATGATGCTTTAAGACCTCCTCCTGAACAAGTCCAAAAACTTTCAACCAAACTTGATAAAATGGGAAATTGGCTTATTCAAGAAAACCATAATCAAGATTCCATCCAAGCTATAAAGGCTCTTAATAAAGTCCTTCATGATAGTGATCAAGGTATTAATCTCTTACATGGTATTGCTCATCTTGTACATTTGAATGTTAAACCTTTAGCTCAAGAGGCTCAAGATCTAGGATTCACTCTTCCTATCACGAGTGAGGGACCTTCTTCCATTCCTTTACCTATCATTCCTACTTACACTCCTCCTTTGATGACTATGTCTCTCCCAATTTCATCTATTCCTATGTGTATTCCACAAGTATCTCTACCTACCTCACAACCTTCATATCATAGTGTGCCTTTTACTTATTCTAATACCCTTCCAACTGTGGTTCCAAGTGTTCCACCAACTGGGTCTTCTATTCCTACTTCTTCTTACACTTTTCTTAGCATTCCTAATATTTCTATACCACCTATTTCTTCTAATGATTACATAATCATTAGTTTGGCTCAAACTGTGTCATCTTTACAACAACAACTTGCATCCTTAACCCAATCCAAGTTTAGCATCCCTAGATGAGACATGGGTAGTCCTTTATCCTTAGACATTATTCCTGCTACTATCCATCAACAAGATGATATGCCCCATCTTGAGAATTACAATGGTAAAGGATATCCTGTTACTCATGTTAAAAAATTTCAAATCCTTTGTAGTGATTGTGCTCATGATCATAGGATTTTAGCTAAGCTGTTTGCTAGAACTTTCCGTGATAAGGCCTTGCAATGGTATTTTTCTTTACCTCCTTATTCTATTGATTCTTTTCCTAAACTTTCTAATGCCTTCATTCAACAATTTCAAAATAACATTGGTCTACAAGTTTCCTTAACTGATTCAATGCATTGTAAACAAAACATTAAGGAAAAATTGATTGATTTTATTGGTAGATTTTTAGAATTTGTATGCTTAGATTTATTATCCTGTTCCTGATATTGATATTTAACATATGTTTATTTTAAATTTACAAAAGGATATTATATCTATAAGATTCTGCTTACTGAATTTACCTCATTCCAACAACTTTGTGCATCACTTCATCATTATCAATTACAAGTGAGTCAATTTGGGAGTAACACTCCAATGGCTCCTATTCCAGTTGATAAGAGTGATATTGCTCCTAATGCTAATAAGTTTCAGAAACCTAACAACTACGTCAAGATTAATAAATAGATGAATGTGGTTGCTGATCAAGTTGTTGTTGCATCCAACAATGCCACTTCTACATCCAATGCTTTCTGTATGAATCATACATTTACTCCTCTCTCTGAATCTCTACATTATATTATGAGTAGGTTTTTAAGTTCTAGTATGATTACCTTGCCTCCTATTCAACCTCTTCTCCCTACCATGATAGCATCAAAATCCTTTGATTCTAAAGATTTTTGCCAATACCATCGCCAGAATGGCCATGATACTGAAAAATGTTATTCTCTAAAGCATAAAGTTCAAGACTTAATTGATTCTAATGCTCTATCTGTTGATAAATTCAATGGTAATGGGAACAAATTTGTCTCTCCTATTCAAAACCTTCAAATATATACGAATCCTTTACCTACACATGATACTAATACCATAACTCAACCATCTTCTGTGAATATTGTTTGATTCAAAGATGGATGATTTTAATCATATTGTTAATCATGTGGAGTGCGATGTTTCTTCTCAACCTATTGTTTGAGATCCTTCGCCTCCACCTCAACTTCAATTTCCACCTAAACCTTAGAAACAAACTAAGGATAAGCGACCTCATGAACTTTCAATTACCTTTGATGATTCTGAGACTATTAAGGATCCTGATGGTCCCCTTTATATTTATGCTAGGATTGCTAAGATACTTACGCGTGGTTGTCTTGTTGATCCCACATCTTTAATAAATGTTGTTACTAAGGAAAACCTTCTAATGAAAAGTCTACAACATGACTGTTATGATCCATCTGATGCATGGATCCAAACTTGTAATGGTTTTTTCTATCCTACACATGGTTCTATTAACTTGCCTGTTGAACTTTGTGGTAAAATTGTAGATACTACATTCATTGTCATTCCCACTTCTCATCAATTTCAAGTCAAATTTGGTTTGCCTTGGTTAACTACTATGCACGCTATTGCTTCTCCTATTCATAAATGTCTTAAGTTCATTCATAATGAAGAAGTGAAAATGATTAATCATAGTTTATATCGACCTTCTAGGCCTAGAGATTGTGCTACTCTTGATTTATTTTGGCCTTCATTACCTAATTCATGTCCTCCTTTCTCTGACAACCTTTTTCATTCATATCAAGCCTATATACATCGCAATATTGTTGAGTTAAGAATGCCTCAGATAGATCTTAACCGTGGTCTTTTGCCCAGTCCTTCTATACCTCCTTTATCCATTAAAGCTAGCTCTATTACTCAACCTCCCAGTATTGTGTCTCATCCTACTGTAAATCCTACCAACCCTCCTATATAACCTATGAAGGAACCATTTGTTATTCTTCCTAGTTCTCAACATGTGTCAAAAAATAAAAATGTAACAAATCTGCTAATGAATGTCATAAGAAGTGTAGAGCTAATGCTAGGGCCCATGCTTCCGTTCTTTGAAATTAATTACCTTCCTTTGACCAACCTATGTCTGATGTGTTGGGAGAATTAAATATGCATAATGATGTTAAGATGAATGGGTATAATGATCATATTCACATCTTAGTTCCTACTTTAATTAATCTTGATGAGGAGGATACTCTTGATGATCCTATTGATCTTAGTGATGAATATGAGACCATCGATCTTGATACTGATTTACCTCATATACTTTCAACTCAATTGACAATTACACCTAGTAATGAGCAACATGATTCTCAAGAGGATCCTAGTTTGGAACTGGCTATTATTCCTACTGTATTAGATATAGTCCCTTTTGCGAGTTTCCCACCTTCCCTAAATGATATAAACCGATATGGGGAGGGTAGGTGATTTGCTTGATTGACTTTCCCTTCAAGGTATCCCTTTTTGTGTTTGCCTGTTGTATTGTGCTTCTCCCGTAATGTGTTTGCTAAATGTTTGTTAGACTCTTTTATACGACCCTTGTTACTTTTTTGGTGCAAGGTGATAAAGGAATCAAACTTGTTGTATAATTCCTCTATATGTATCTTTACTCTTATATATGTAGTTTTCATGTTTTGTTGTACTTGTGCTATTGTTCATAAATGTTCTCTTTGTGTAGTCCGCTTAGATCTATGACATTGTAGCACTGATTATTTTTGGTCTCCATGTTGTGGTCCGAAAAGACTCTTTTTTCATAACTCTTGATTTTTCTTTCTTCCATTGTGATTATAGTTCTACTTTCTTTGGGGAATGAGGTCAATTAATTTGCAATAATACCATATCTATATATACATATTATTTGATGATCATACTGACCCCACAGTAGGGATATCCCTTCTGTGTTCTTTGTATGTTTATGTGTTATTTCCATTGATTTATCTTCTTTTGGGGGCATCTCATAGTGGAAACGTAATCAGTAGAGTTTTTTATGTTCTCGTTAAAGCCATTTCTCTTGTTAAAGTGTTTGCAATAATTGTAACATGGGGGAATACACTCTACTCACTTTTTGCACACACGCACTTTCAAAATATTTTCAAAACTTAAAACCTTTTCCATTTATGGATTAAAGAATAATCCTTAAAGCACAGATATTTACCTTATAGGATTTCTTGATCTCTCCAGTTTAAATTTATACGGATCTCTTGATTCCTCCAGTTTCAATTTACAATGTTTTGATCCCTTAAGTTTAGAAGGTGTCCTTAACACTGGATCTCTCTGATGGGTTGACTAGTGAGTAGCCACATTCACTAGGCAGTTCAACTCCATCTTTCCAATTGCACTATTTTCATGTGAGGTTCATAATGGGACATAAGTTCTCTTTGGGCAAGGTAATAACACCCTTTCTCTCTTTTTCCTTAACTAGTGGTGTCTCTCTGATCCTGATCTTAGGGTTGATAAGGACTTAATTCCTTGGGGCTTGAGGATTCCTTTGTCCCTTTTTATTTCAATAAGATTATCTATTCTTTATAGTCTCCTTTACCAAGAGTTTTTAAAATAAAATCACTTCCATTGTAGAGTAGTTTAGCCTTCCCAGTAAGTGGTTTGGGGTCATGTCAAGTGCCTTGAATGGGTCTTTGACTTGGATCTAGATTTTTCCCCCTATTCTGCCCCATTCCCCACTTTTTCCAGCCTATTTTTGATATTCCAAGCTGTAAACTGTGTGGGAAAAATGTATAGTTAGAAAATAAAATCACTTCCATTGTAGAGTAGTTTATCCTTCCTAGTAAGTGGTTTGGGGTCATGTCAAGTGCCTTGAATGGGTCTTTGACTTGGATCTATATTTTCCCCCCGTTCTACCCCATTCCCCACTTTTTCCAGCCTGTTTCTGATATTCCAAGCTACAAATTGGGACTTTGACCTCAGGGTCAAATTATAAATTTTTGGGTCAAGGTCAACCTTGACCTAGGTCATAATTGGCCTTTTTCTGACCTAAGGTCTAGATTCTAGATTTCCAGGGTTTCCAGATGTTGGGCTTTGGAAAGAGTTAATTCCTACTTTCGGGTCGGCTATTTCAATCTTGCTAAAGTGTGGGAAAAATGTATAGTTGGAAAATAAAATCACTTCCATTGTAGAGTATTTTAGCCTTCCTAGTAAGTGGTTTTGGGTCATGTCAAGTGCCTTAAATGGGTCTTTGAATTGGATCTAGATTTTTCCCCCTGTTCTGCCCCATTCCCCAATTTTTCCAGCCTGTTTCTGATATTCCAAGCTACAAACTGGGACTTTGACCTCAAGTTCAAATTATAAATTTTTGGGTCAAGGTCAACCTTGAACTAGGTCATAATCAACATTTTTCTGACCTAAGGTCCAAATTCCAAATTTTCAGGGTTTCCAGATGTTGGGCTTTGAAAAGAGTTAATTCCTACTTCTGGGTCAGCTATTTCAGTCTTTGAAACAAAAAATCTTAAATTATATTTAATATAGGTCCTCTTCTAGGAGTATAAGCCTAATTGGAATTTAATTCTCCTATGTAGGCCTCTCTAGAAGATTGTTCCCTAGATTTATATTTAAGGAAGCTTTCTCCTCTCATTTTATCTAAGAATTGATAACGATAAGCAAGAGCAGTCTAAGAAAAAGATTTGAAGACTTGAAGAGTGAAATCCAAAGGTGAAGAAGCAACATTTGAATCAAGACAAGTATCCATTGAAGCATTCATCCATTCTCAAGCATTCAAGAACTTCTCAAGCACTCAATTCATCAAGAAGATCCATTGGTGGTCATTGAAGGATTCAAGCTTCATGGAGCCCTCTTGTTGAAGATTTCTCCATCCACATTCCTCCAAGCCTCTTCCTCTTCTAAGATCCATTCAATATTGGTGTTGAAGATCTACAAGAAATTGATTCAAGACATCCTACATCCTACATTCTACATTCTACATCCATTCAGTGCATGCATACTTGTGGATCTACGAATTTAAATCCACCACAAGGGCTTCCACAAGCAAGGTGAATTTGTTCATTTACTTTGTTTTGCTTATGAAATTTCAATTGTATTTTAAGGTTAATTATGAAACTAGGGTTTGACCAAGTCAAACCCCTCCCCCCAAACAAACAAATCCATTTTTCTTGTAGGTACAAGTTTAGACCAATAGATCGGAGTGTAGATTCAGATACCCTTTTTAGAAATTTTTTGGGATCCATAAATAGATTTGTAGTTGGAGACTTTTTAGGTTTATTCTGCCCTAGGTTGGAATCATAAATTATAGGTCAATGGTGACATTGACTTGAGGGTCAAAATCAGAACTGTGTCAGGATAAAAAAATATTTTTAGGTTTTGTTCATTTATGTGTTTCTATTCTAGATCCGTTCTCATATTTTCCAAAAACTTAGCACAGACCCCCGAAAACAACATTCTTTAGATCTGTAACATTTCAAGGATAGTGATTTAATCCTATTCATTTCAATTAAAGTTTTAATCTTTCTAAATCTATTATACATTCAAATCTATAAATGGGTATTTAAGATCTTCCTCTTTGCTCTTATGTCCAAATGATTGATTCATTCATGCATTGATCCTTCCTTTGGGGTTAATCAATTTGGATCCTTCATTTGTGTATCTAAGGATAAAAGGAGAGCATCTTATTTATCCCTCACATTTAAATAAACATTCTAATTTTAAATGTAACAACACAAACCCCTATATATATATATTTTTATATGCTACACATTGTGATACCCAAAGCAGTCAAGAAGACATGAAAGATGATTGATAATCTGTCCAAGACATTAAGAGTGGATGAGACAAGTGATGAAGACACATATGATAAGAAATCTATTGTTGTTGCTGATAAAAAAATGGCACTTGTAAATTCACCGAGCATGAGAGGCACTAGAAGAAACACTAGATTTTTAGTGAGACCAAAGGAAAAGGAAGTTGTTGTAATAGCTCAATCAAAAGGTACAACTTACAGAAGAACCCAAGGAGGTAAACCAGCTATAAGCTCACAAAGAAAGTTAATGCTTGGAAAAGGTAGTGAGATTGAATCTGATGAGCCATATAAATCTATTCTCATGGCTCAGCTCTTACGAGCTCTACAAAGTCTTGATGTCTTTTTGGAAGGATTAAAAGAATTAGGAGGATTTAGAATAGTAAATTATTTGAAGAGAAATGAAGAAGACAAGAAAAAATAAAAAAGATATAGTTGTTGTGATATTAATTAGACATAGAGTGACTCATATTGAGATTGCAGATAAGCTACCTGAAGAACTCAACAACAAAATTGATGCATGTTGGAAGTATGTAATTAATGTTGAGAAGGAAATGAGAGAGATATCTCTTGTGCATACTATTCCTGACTTGACACCATCTGAGATTGAAGAGGCATTGAAGGAACATTCGAAGAAATTTTTGGTTAAGGGAAGAGCCTTGAGGATAATGAATAGAGACCTACAATCAGTAGAGAAGGAAACTAATAATAAATGAAGAGATATATTTGACATCTCTACTCCCAAGGAATAAGAAACCAATCAGAATCAAGGTGATACAATCACTGAGAAAATAAAGGAAAGCACATGCCAAGTAGATCTGATTGACCTTATTATTGATAATGTAAAAGTAATAATTGAAGATGCATCAAAGGATATTGATCTTGCAAATAATTTTTCAAAGGATGACGATGTAATGGATGTTCAAGTACCAGACATGAGTACATGGATGTAGCTTTTGCACCATTATAAATTACTAATTTTGTATTAGTACAAGTACAAATATATTCTACTATGCAGATTGGTACCACTGATGTTATACAATTTATGGAAACCGAGCCACAATTTGATATAGGAAATGTAAATATTGATAAGCCTGAGGCTACCGAGACTGAACAAAAGAAGGATACCAAGTTGGAAACTCCAACTGACATAGAAGGACAGAGGTTGAACACACCAATGACTGACACATAAAATGTTCAAAATAATCAAAAGCCACAAGATATAGAAAAATAAATTCTGCAGGAATCAAATAAAAAGACAAGGATGTAGAGAAAGAAGAAGAAAAACAACTAGAGGAATTTAAATTAGAGGAGAGCATAACCGATCAGCACACTGAGTCACTAGATGCAACAATGGCATCACATTCTAAATTCTCTACTGGAGAGAGAAAATTGAGTGAGAAGAAAAAGAGTAATAAAAGGAAGAAAATCATTGATTTGAGCAAGCCTATCATAATACCAGTAGGAGACCCCAACAAGATGAAGCCTAAGAAATTTAATATCAATGCCAAGTTAGTTAGAAGAAAAGATGAAAAAGAAAAACTATTGTAGAAAAAAGAAAAAGGTTGATATTCTAGAGGATGTGAAAGAAGTTTTCCAGGAAATTATTCCTGAAGTCACCATTGATGATTCTTAGCCACTATTAGACCAAGTTGGAAGTCTAGTCCAATAAATCAAAGGGCCAAACAAGGATATGTCCGATTACATGTTGAAAATGCACAAGACATCAATGGAGAAGAAATTTATGGAGGACCTACTACAGAGCATTTCTATAGCAAAGGTAACTCTTTTTGATTTATGTTCCAAAGTTGAAGAACAATTGCAGTTCATAATTTCATTATTTTAGAAAATATATATTCTTTCTAAATTTACCAAGGACATTAAGAAGAAGGAGGCATATACTAAGAAAGAGATGACTAAGCAACTTTCTAAACTAACTACCGAGCCTCGAGAATTCCAGACATGTTACTCAAAGATACATGAACTCATGGGAGTTTAGTTCTCATTGAGATAGGAAGAAGACAAGTTGAGACTAGAGTTGCGTAAGTTTTAAGCACTAGTTATTCCCCACATGCAATAAATGCAAGTACACATGAAGAAAGGAAATGAACTTGCAAGTTTTCAAGAGGTTAGCACCCTAGATACTATTGTTGATTTATCAACAGATATAATGAACATATTATGAAACTACAGAATCACTGAGACACTTGGGAGACAGGACTAGGCAGATTGTAACAGAGGTATAAACACATTTTATGTATTTAAGTTTTATTGTTGAGAATTTTTATCAAACAAGGAGGATATATAGATAGTTATGAAAATAAAAAAAGAAAATAGAGTCAATATAATTTTTTTTTTTAAAAGTATATATGTGAGAAATAGAAAATAGGAAGAGAAGATTTGTACATATTTTGCATAGAGAGTAACATCCAAGGGGGAGTTACTAAGTTTAGATGAAGGGGGATATTTTTATCTCTATAGAATATTTTGTTGTCATTAGTTTAGAAAAAGTCATGTGAGTCAGATGATTCAATCAGTGAAAGGAAGAAAAGTAAATATATGAGTAGTCAGTATTGTACACTAAGAAAGGTAGTGAAGTCAGTAAAGCACAAACACTACACTAAGAGCATACAATTTACCAAATAGTTAGAGAACAAAAGGTAAACTAAGTTGACAGTTACTGAGTATAGAAGAACAAGTTAACCGAGTAAAGATAAGTTACTCTACCGAGTTACTTAAATGGGTTGTAAAGTGATAAGGATGCATTTAATACATTGTCATAGTATTAATTATGATCATACATTTCACGAAGATGAGTTTGTTACCCGATTAATGATCAAAATAATTCAAAGAGAAGATTCAAGGAGTAGATTAAGTGGTTAATCAAAGATTTCTATTTCTAATAAAAATACCAAGTATCGAGGTAAAAGTGACATAGTCACCAAGTGGAAAAGAAGTTTTAACAATCGAAATAATTTATCAGTGACCTAATGCATAAGATTAAGAGGAAATAAATATTTTACTAAAAGGATGATTTAAAAAGTAGAAGAGTGAGATTGAGTAATAGAGGAGAAAGAGATAGAGTACAGAGAAGGTTGTTATTGAAGAACAAAAATCACAGCAAAGCGCATAGAGCTGATATCTTGCTACAATAGAGAAAATCTGAGCAGTGTTACAAATTGTAATTGAGGTAACAAAAGTATTTCAGAGCACATATATTCTAATCAAAATTTGTAATTGATGCATTATAGCAAACATTTATAAGTTATTATTACTATTGTATTGAGAGCTAGAAATCCCAATACTTGGTAGATCTTAACTAATCTGATATATGTAAAACTTTTAACAAGGTACATCTCTAAGTGTAGAGAGTCTAAAATCCTCTAACTAGATAGACCTAACAAGGATTTGTATACTCTTAACCAGATAAGTTATCAAAATGGCTAAACTATGTAAGCTCTAACTAAGCACCCTTTATATTGTAGTTAGTGAAGGTTGTGGGTGTCATCCCCACCACACTTTTGTCCTCTAACCAAGGATTTCTACATAAAAAAATTCATGGAGTTATGAGTTCATTTAATTGAATGGTTAGATGTTATGTTTATATTCATTATATTAGATTTATTTCAAGTTACTAGATTCGGTAAACAATAGCAGTAGTATACAGTTTAAGCTATAAATTTTTTTTGTGTTACCCATTCATCCATCCCCTCTCAATCCCAACTTTCCATAGTCATTCCAATAGATTAAAAATGATCACAAGGAAGATCTACCAATTAAATTTTATAAGGCATAAGACATTGGAGATGTAACCAAATTTTTAACCACATAATATCTACCATTTAATGATCATGCCCTGGATTAGGTTAACCGCCTAAATCACAGGTAACTGCCTGGAAATTGTATAAGAGATTAGAGTGAAAGAATGAGAAAAGAATGATGAGAAAAAGGAAGTGATGAATTTGTATGTATGAAGCAGAGTTGAAGTGAAGGATACATATGCAGAGTATAGCAGAGCTTAAATTATCAAGCTACCGAGTGTAGAATGAGGTAACGGAGTTATTGAGCATAAAGAGTCTGAATGTCATTTGATTGATGCATTTCCATCAGACATTTTGTATTGAATTTTTCTATAATTAAAGAAGTGCAAATCCCATTTGTGGGTAGGCCCTAATAAGTCTTTATATTTTTTAAATCCTTTAATAGGGTACATCTCTTAGATTAGAGATTGTAAAATCCTTTAATAAGGTAGACTGGATAAGTCTTTAATACTCTTAACCGAGTATCATACTCCTAACAAGGTAAGATATCATATGTAGCTAACATTGTAGCTCTAACTGAGCAACCTTTTCGCTGGAGTAGTGAAGGACTGTGGGTGTCATCCCCATTGCATATTTTTCCTCTAACAAAGGATTTCTACGTGACCAAAAATCATTATGTTATGTGTTGAAATTTTATGATTTGACTTATTTACTTTATGACGATGTTATGCAATGTATTCAACTCGGTAGATGATCAATTTGTATGGTTAAATTTTTTTAGGGAATTGATTCACCCCTCCCCTCTCAATTCCTAACTTTTCTAAGTTATTCCAACAACCAAATCTCACAAAAACCACCATCATACTTGGTTATCTTAACAAATTTATTTCTATAACCAGTCATGTGGTGTGAATAACCATTGTCTATGACCCATTCAGATTTATTTTCAACATGTGACACTAGGGATTTCTCTTCATGAATAGGTTCAACATCCTTGATATCAATAAATCAAATCTCATCATCATTAGAAACACCTTCACTAGCATAGTAACATTCCTTATCCTTGAAATACTTAGGTTTATAAAACTTAGATTTATGTTTAGGAACCCTTGTAGGACATCTAGATGCAAAATGACCTATCTTATTGCATGAAAAAAATTTAGAGGTAAATTTCCTTCAAACTTAACCTTACCTCTCTTTTCTCTTCTAGTGACCAGGGTCACAATTTCATCTAACTTCCTTTCTTTTTCATGTATCTTTTCCCAATCATTAGCATATTCACCAAGCTCTTCTCGTGAGTCACTTTTTCTGGTGCTTGCAATAACTAATAAATTATTTTTATTATTATGCACAGTCGCCTTGAATGTTGTCTCAACCTTAGGTAATGAATCCCCCAGCTCTACGACCTTAAAATTTGTTAATTTCACAATCAAAATCTCTCTATTGAAGTTCACCACCAAAGGTATGATCTCCTCCATGGCTTGCACTTTAGTTTTGTAAACAAGTATCTAAGATCTAAGAATTTTTGTGATCACTTCTTCTTCACTGTATGTGTCTCCAGAGCTTCTAATTCCAATAAAAACCTCAGTAACTCTCTGTACATATGCTCTAATATTCTCATCATATTTCATTTTCAGATTTTCCATCATTGTCTTCCAGTTCTATAACTTTGCCTAATTAGTAAAATTACCTCATTCATATAGTGCTTCCAATCTTGACCAAAGTTTATGTGCAGAATCCAAATATTTAACCTCTGTGAATTATCCTTTAGAGAGCACACTAATTAGTGCTTCTCTTGCAACCATGTTACAAGAAAACAACTTATTTTATTCATCATTAGCTTTATCCAGTTAATCTTCAGTCTTGATCTTCTCGTCTTTCTTTGTAACCATCCAATAGTCAATTCCCAAACATAGAAAATGAGTTCTCATCTTATTCTTCCAACTGCCAAAGTTTTCAAGACCAAACTTCAGAGTATCCTTCCTTTAGTATTTTATTTTCAGGATCATCTTAAGCTGTTAAGATTTCTCTCGAAGGACCAGAAGCTCTGATACCAATTGTTAGGAATAAAATTCCACCAAAAAAAATAAGAGGGCTAGGGGGTGAATGATTTGTGAGACAAATTATTAAACATTAAACTTTATAAAAAAAAAATTAATTCAAATGATAACTGTGTGTGTGTATTTGGGTACCTGTCAGATCAACACAAACACTTCAATAAATCATTATATTAGCAACATGGGGTTAGTGAAAAACATGAAAAGCATGGGAAACCCGCTAAAATTGATCTATTGCCTT
>MU219409.1:295717-338535 GCA_018584345.1 Thuja plicata
ATGCTCCTATTTATAGAAGAAATGGGAGAGAGAGGGGGTACAAGGTTCATTTATGAGCATGGAGGCCCAATAAATGCACATGTAGGTGCCATTAATGCACATGTAGGTGCCATTAATGAGGCATGGGGGGTGTAAGAGGGTTAAGGACTTTAAGAAAGTCCAGCTTGAGAAAGTGGACTTTCTCAAATGGGTTGAGTTGCTAATCATTCCCTAATGGAATGTGACAACATTAGGAAGTGCTTTGGGAGATTTTTAGGATTAGGATTAGATTAGCATGGGTGACTGGGTTGAGAAGGGTTAGAACCCAGGGTAGAAGTGGGTGAGATAGGTTAGGTTAGGGTTTAAGGGAATATTAATAAATGAAATAAACTTATTTAATTCATTTAGAAATATAGGATTTAATTATTAAAACAAATAAATTGATTTTTAATAATTAAGGGGCTATAGCCATTTTAATTAAATTAATAGGCTAGGGGAATGGGTTGGATTGCAAGTGATTAATTGATTTAGAGATTTATTTAATTCCTTCATATTAAATACTATAGCCATGTTTGGTTTAGATTTGATCTGATTGGTCGATATTGAATTGAAATGTATGGCTATAGTAGATAATATAAATCAGTGATAAAAATCACCTAGGACATTAAATTGATTAAAAGAATTATTCCAAACAGTAACAGGGTTGTTTGGACATAACTCGAGGGTATGATCGCATTTTAGGGAAAATAGGGTCCATAGTTGCGATAGATCGAAATTAGGTGGTTACATTTTCGAGCAAAAATTTAATTGATGATAGTGTGATCATGCCCCCTCGGGAACAAAATCGAAGGAAAAAGAAATAAAATCCCTCGGGTGTAGAGAATAGATCACTTGCAGGACCAAATTCAGGTGGTTACAATAACATAGTAAATGCAACACCATGACACAATCCTTTGTTGTTGAGGAAACCTTGTTAAAGATTTTTACTCCCGTGGTAATTAGAACCCACAAATTGTGTACTAAGAGTATAGTATCCCTACTAAAATATTTATCCTTGTTAGGAGCTTATTAATGCAATATAGTACATAGTCCTTGCTAGAGGACAAACCCTAATAGGAGTCAAGAGAACAACATTGTCACTACCCAGGCACACTACCTAGAGAAGGTTAAATCCACCTTTAGGACTTACTATTTGAAATATAAGTATATATAAAATATACTATCCAATTAATTGTATGATAGAAACTGTATTTTCTTGATCAGTTCCAATAAAGTCTTTTAATCACAACCTCTTCTCTACATCCACCATACTTTACACAAACAAGCTTGCAACTTCCACACTTTTCTATAACCACACACTCCATAAAAGAAAACAACTTTCTTTTATACACAATTATAATAAGCATTTAGGTCAGTCAATTAAGACTTCACCAATGCACAAATAATTACATAACCCCTTGCTAAGATACACACAGTACCTATAACAAGTAAACATTAATTACAATCCATCAAATATAATCCAAGATCCATAATCTATACTCACCATTCATAATACATGCTACATCTCTGAAGTCAGCCCCAAATAGGTCTTCTCCAGAACACATGCCACAACTAACATCACAAAGAGTCTTCCAACCCAAGAATCATAAAAAACATTCCTCAACATTTCTTCTTCCATTCCTTAATCTCGCATATCATGAATCAATATCGCATGCAAGTTATCCCCAAAACTCAAAGACTAACTCTGTCAGAGTTCACTGCCACTGTCTAGTACCCAATCTTCACTAAAACAACTATAGCTTACTCCATCTACAACATTAAGAGAACTGACCTTAGACATAAGATCACAACACATCCCTATATACATCCTCATCTTTGCATGCTATGAATCAACCCTAGTGTACCCGTACACTTCTTTCAGTCATCTAAGTAACAGTAATAACCAATCTGTTCTATCTCATCAGAAATATATGTTGACATCAATGACAAAATATGAATGCCAACAAGTACAATAGAAACCAATTGCAATAGATTGTTGTATTAATCATAAATTATGTTATTGTGAATTATCCACTTGGCTTTCCATGTGTGCAATAATGTGATCTATTTTATTTTGTGAATTGACACATGTACATGTGAGTTGCATGACCAAGCGAGTTGGAGATGAGTAAATGCTTACCCTAGGATCATCTTGTAGAGTCCTTAGGTGAGGTATCTTTGTTATTGTGACTTTGGAGGGAATCCTATTTTGTATTCTTGTAAGTCAACTCTTAGTGGAATTTTAGGGGGTTAAATGGAGCCCTAGGGGTTAGTTAGGGTTGGATTTAGATAGCCCAATAGGTGTACTATGTGTTGGGGGTTAAATTTTGACTAATAGAATGCCCAAAACTCAATTTTGACCTTTCAAAAAGTGTCTTCTCTGAGAGTGACGAAATTTGAAAGAGTTACCAATCACATGGGAGGTTAGGTAGAGAGTTAGGTTAGATTTCTCCTTTTAGTAGAATTTTGGAGGAGTTTGGAGATTGATTGCCCACTCTCCAAACTTGGAGACTTCTAGGTCAACTTGGTGATTTTGATGAAGGAAGAAAAAAAATGCAAAGGAGGGAAAAGATCAAATCAACTTTCATTTTTTCCATAGCTTGGACCAAGGTTGGTGCTCCTATCATCGAAGAACCATATTTTCATTTTTGTGTATTACGTTTTTGTGTAAATGTAACAATGTAGTATGTTGTTGTTGTTGTGAAGCTTCAAGCTTCTTTCATGGATCTTCTTGAGTTCTTTTTGGTTGGTTTCCTTTGTTTTCATTCATTTTTTTTATGGTTGTGCAAGGCTACACTCACCCTTAAGATGGAAGAGATCCTTGAGGATGAAGGATTTGGGAATGCCCAAATTGTGTAGAGTCTCTCCTCAAGGAGGAGAGGTATATGGCATGGAGTATGGGCTCCATGTTTCCATTTGATGTACTAGACATTTGGGGGTGATAAGGGAAGGTTTTAAATGTGAAATGGGAGGATGTTGTTGTGATATTTCCCATGTTAGGCATCGATCTTAGAGATATTGATCCTTGTTGAAGGCATGGTTAATTTTTTTGGCATTCTCCTATTAGGGTTCATTTTATACCTTCACCCCTCTTCATGGGTCCAAGGTGATCCATTGTGCAAGCCATGGGAAATGGATGTTTTTGTTATAAATGTGTTTATGAATATCTTGAGTTAGAATGTATGTGTCCATCCATTCTTGTTTCTCCAAGCTTGGGGGTGGTCTTGTAAAGACCTAGGTTGGGAGGAGAGCCTCCATGGCCAACCTATTTTTTTCTTGCAAGTTTTTGCTCTTGTGGAATAAGGCTTTTGAAGGTATGGAAGAGTAGTGGGAAAGAATGTTCTCTTGTTGTATGAATATTTGCAGATATAAGTGTGGAAGACTTGTAAACCTTGTATTTTCTTGTGATTTTGTAAAAGAGAAGCCTTTGTGCTTGTATTATTTTGGTAAGGGTTTTCTATGTGTATTGAGTTGTAATATTTGAAATAAAATTTTCATTGCTAGAAAGGAAAAGAAATGTGTGTACATTTATGTTGTTTTGAAAAGACTCTTTGTTGTATTTGTAATATTACATTACCTCATGTAAATAGATGTATTTGAAATTTAAAAAAAAAAAAAGAATAAATTCCTATGTTAGAATATTTTGTGTAAATTATGATTCTACTTTCCTGCTATTGATGAATACCTATTTCAAAAAAAGTAAAAATTTAATACTATTACAGTTAGATGAAAATCTTGTCTTCATAAGCTTGGATTCAATCTTAGTGAGAGCATTCTCTTGTTGTGATTTCACACACACACACACACACACACATATATATAAAATTAAAGAAAACTTAATAAAAAATAAAATAAAATAAAAACTAAATTAAATATAAAATAAAATAAAAAAACATTAAAAAAATGGGGCAGGGGAGGCCGAACCCACTCCTCACGGGCCCTCCTTTGGAGGAGGTTGCGGGGGGAGGATGTAAAGCCCCCACCTAGACGGGGGAACCCCAACCCACCTTGACCGCCGCACAATGAGGAAATTCCATTCTGCGATCATAAACTAGTTAGCGCGGCCCTGTGTATACTCAATGCCGCACCTGCTATGACATTTTCCTTCCAAATAAAATATGTATATATATACCAAAGTGTGTGTATATATATATATATGTGTATGTATATATATATATGTATATATATATATATATATATTTGTATATATATGTGAATTTTGTTGAATCTACTTCCTCCACGGAAGCTCGACCTGCACAAGAGAAAAAATAGAACATTAAATCAGAGATGTTATCACTGTCAAAAATAATTTCCATGGCTTTGAGTCTTGCCTTTTTTCTTCAATGTCTAGGTATAGGTTCTTAAACCCTAATGGTTTTTTTCTTAAACCTTTGGTTCATTTCATGCAAAAAAACCTAAACCCTTTGGTATGTTATAAAACGTTGTTACCTTTTTATGTCACTTAAGTTCTTTTTCTCCATGGGTTTTAAGTTGTCAGCGGGGCCATCTCATCTTCTAAGTCACATTTCATAGCATGGCCTGTTTAAATATTTCCTAAAGTCCTAAGTCCCGTGGTGAATTTTATTATTTTACCCAAGTGAAATGCAGGTTCTTCTTAATCCAAAGGTAGGCGTAAAGCCTCAAATGATATATGCAACTAGTTTAATCATCAAGGCATCACCCCGTGATGCCAAGTTTCCATTTGAGATGATTGTGGGGAATTTCCTTCTATGCAAAGTGGTCAGTTAAAGCTAGTATAGATCAAGATCCATCCTACGGTGTGCGCATTACCATTTTATAAAGTTACCCAGAGTTTATCCTTCGCAGAAATGCAACCAAGCACCTCATAGAAAGTGGTTGGGCTTATAGAAGGGTTAAAGGATCGATAGATCTGAGTTGATTGTGTGGTGCACATGTTTTTTTCTATAAGAAAGTTGCAAGCTATTTATCATGTTGGTTCTTTTTTATGCTGCAATAAAAACACAACAACCTCTTCTTTTTCTGACAGATTTTATAGAGAAGCCAACTCCAAATATTTCTCCATGTAAGAAAAGGACCAACAAACAAGCACTCTTATAATACTTCTACTCTTTAGGTTCAACTATACCAAGGGGGATACCCTATATTACATTCTGATATTTCTATATGGTATTCATCAAGCAATAATCTCACAACAACTCAACATAACCAGGAGATACTAGATAATTGGCTAAATACCCAATGAACATCAACCATGAAATGGAGCATGACATAGGAATTCACAACAAACTTATAAAAATATAGAATTAATGGATTTTATGTTTTTTTATACAGAAACACAGCCAATATACAACTAGATATGCAATAACAAATAATTTATCAGCTTTAGATCAGTGCTTTACCCATTGGGCTTCACTCTAACTCAAATACAATATACTGAAATCAATATTCATCAAAGATTCTAGGCCATAAACCCAATTATCCCAAACCCATACAAATCATTAAATCCTAACACATGCCAGATGAATCTATGTATTAATCATGACATCATTTAATCTGATCCTTGATCAGAACTCTCAAATAAGTAAATAATCATAGATAAATTCTATGTTAATGAATCAAAAAATTCATAACTCATAAGGCAACATGACACAAGAGAGATTGGAATCTGGATATTTGTATTAAGTTTAGAGAATCATATCCAATATACAAGATGTACTTAGAGACAACCTCTTTAATAACCTGCAAGAGATATTTTAGCTTTATTTCTAATTATCACACCTATCTAGTACAAACTATGCTATATTTCCCTGATTGAAACTTTGCAAAATTGCTTACAATCTAAATTTTCTAGTCCCTTCCAATGATCTTGGGAATCCTTTTAGAGAATAGGATTGCAACAAGCTACAGATCAACTAGAATGAGGAAAAAACAACTGACTTAAAAAAAAGAAAAAATAGCAAGTGAAGTGATAACCACTTTTGTTACAATATATTTAATGTATTTTGTCTCTTGACCACCTAGGTATTTGCAACTGCTTTAAGGTTTTTTGACAACTGCCATCTAGAATTTTTTGTCCTTGATATTATTTATGTAGGATCTTTTAACTTTGTCTGTCTTATTCAAAAAATCAAGAAGCATTGCCACTTGTTGTCTTCTATCCATCATCACCTTCTTCTTGATCAACTACATTATACTTGTCCTTCCATGATGTGTAAACCTTATAACTTGGCCAAGAAAATCTGATGACTTCATTTTTCTTGCTTTTGATTTCATTCCAACTAACACTAGCTTTATCAACTTCCTCTTTCCAAAATTCAAAGAATGACGTGGCCTTAATAATGATCTCAACAGTTTGGACAAACAGAAGTGTGCTTTCCAAAGTAATAACACTATTAGTCCTTGTTTCCAATGCCTCATTCATATGTCCCATCTACAATGCTTCGTTTTTATTTCATCACTCTTCTTTTATAGTTTAGGAATTATCTCATAACAATCCTTTGAATATTCTTTCCTTCAAGTTTCTACCTTCCTCAAAATAATGCTCCACTTGATGTCTAAGTCCATTAGTAACTTAAAGCATTTATAAGTGCTAGTTAATATAATGTCAACATTATTTTATTCTTTGGATGTAGAATAGAAGAATTTCAATTCTTCCCTCTTTCCCTTCCATCTATCCATTATTGGATCCCACTTATCCTTATCTACATTAGATTCATCCATTATGCTGACAATCTTCTTTCCTTGTAAATAAATGGCAACAAGACTTAAATACTAAGTACATTGCATGAAAGTGACATGTATTTTATCAGCATACCTTTGTTGTATCCATGCCTTTGCTTCTTTAAAAGTTACACAATATTCATCTCACTTCTTTCTTAACTATTCCAACTTAGTTCTCTCAGCAATTAGTCTTTCCCTTTCTAATTCCAAGTCTGCCTGTGTAGTAGGACTTGATGGCATAGGAGAAGGATGATAAGTCATGATTGGACTGGTTGAAGAGGGCTGGTGTGGATCCCATGTAATCATTATTTGAGGAGTAGATTGAGCTGGTTTCTTACCTTCTAGGATAGAAATTTTATTTTACTTTTCAATAGATTTTATTCTTTAATCATTGTAAGCCTTCAAAACTGTCTCAAATTTTGCATTTAGGCTTTTGATTTTATCCTCTAATTTTTGGGCCAACTTTACCGCAAACTTAGCAGATTCTAATGTAATATTAGCCACTTTAACAAATCTTGTTTCTACAACCCTCTTTACCAAGAGGCTACCTTCATGTTCAGCATGAGTATCCCTAGTAGTTGTCTTATGGATCTTCTTTTTTATTTTCCACATAACCAAGGCTACATGACCTTCACTAAATTTTACTCCCTTGGATGCTTGTAGGGGTATCTTCATCATTCAACCTAAAAATTTCTCTGATTTCTTCTACAGTCACACTAATCATAATGTGTCTATTCTTGTCCCTGACCACTCTATCTAAGTTGTCATACTTATCATCTATCTTCATTATCATGTCTATGTCCATAAAAACTCCAGGCACCACTAATTTTCCTACATCAAACTACCATACATTACTGTTTGGGGCAAAGGCATTTCTCTGGCTGAAAAGTACCTTGAACATAGCTAGACCAGTCATACCTATCCTGGCATCTCTAATCCATTTACCCAAATCATACAGACTCTTGCCAATTTTCAAATGTGGGTGTTTAGGAACTACCACCTTGATTTTGGTTGAATCACTAGTTGACCTAGTCAACTGTTGTAACAGATCATCACACATTTCTCTCTTTGTATTCAATTTTCCCTTTAAACTCTCTTGTGGGAGGCATCTTGAAATTAGGGTTTTAAAATTTGACAATTAACACTTCTAAGAATAAAATCTTCTTTACAGCAAACCCTAGTATTCCTTCAAATTTCTCAGGACTCAAAAACACCATTATTAGAAAAATACCCATTTCATAGATAGCTTGAAAATGAATGTGATCGTTGGAACTTTGCTCCGCTCCACAACTTTGACAGTTATGGAAAATAAGACTTGAATGATCGGTCAAATAATAATTCCATCATCTTTTAGCATTAAATTCCCACTATGAATAAACACACATTAATCATCACTTTTGTTGAGTTCAAACTTCCATGACCAACTATTCATAGCTATTATTTTAATATTTTAAAACATAACTATCATTCCTAACAACTTTATTTTATAGTGGATGGTCCACAAAGAATCTTTTTATAAATTTCATCTCCTTAGACACATGTCACAATGGTCGGGTTCCCTCAAAGGTTACCTACTTATCGACACTTTACTTTACTTTACATTTCCAAAGGGTCCCATCACTTTGGACATGCTTCATGACGACATGTTACCTCAAAGATTAAACATCTAACACTTTATATTCAAGTCTTAGCACCAACCATCTGATCTTCATGATACTTAATGCCTTTACTTAACTTTATAACCTGTGGCTATGATCCTACAGAGACACGTGGATGGACCATGTAATTCCTCAATGGTTAAATCCATGTTACTTTTGATCTGAGGCTTTACGCCAGCCGTTAGATCTTCATTAACCTATCTTGTCTTTAATCAAATAGTTGTCTACCAAACATAATCTCAACTTGCTTCAGTGGGACATGTGTCACAACGATGCATTCCCTTAATGCTTAACATCCTTTCATCTTGTATTTCAGGCTTAGCACCAGCCATTAGATATTTTGAAGATGGTCATTGATTTATTTGATTCTTTATTACATTGTTGGGCCCGTTGTTTTCTAGGTGTTGCGATGGCGCTTTCCCTTAATAGTTATTTTACCCACATCTTTATTATGAGGCTTTGCGACCATCATCGGATCAAATCTGATTTGTTTCTATTTTAACTTCAAGTTTACAAATGTGCTCGAAACCACTTGGACATGCGTCACCATGGCGTGTTCCCTTAAAGGTTAATTTACTTCATCTTTCACTTTAAGGAAAAGCACAGGCTGTTAGATCAAACAAGATCTACGATGATCTTAAAACTTGTATTTTAACTATAGCTAGACCCGCCAAGTACACGTGGAATCATGGTGCAATGCCCTTAAGCATAGATTTTGATCATCTTCATGTTGAGGGAATACACGAACTGTTGGATCACAAAGAACTTTCCCGACACATGATTTAAAGTAAATAAAGGACTTGCGGGCTTTTGAACCTAGGAAATATTAAAGCGGTTAGAGATTTATGAACTATTGAACATGATCCCATTAAAAAAGAACATGGGTAGACACATAAATTTAAGTGATGAAAAATAAATGCAAAATTAGAAACCTCTCCAAGACTTAGGGTTTAAAAATAGATTTTCACACTTTGAGACTAAAATGAGGGTTTTAAAATTTACACATGACTTTAATTTGAAACTTGCAAACCAAGGACTTACTTTCTTATTTTTTTTAAAATAGACCTAACAATGGCTCTTTGTGGGGATGAATACCTCTTGCAGGTATTGCAAAAATTCAAAATCTTAGGGGAAGCAGACCAACCAACTAACAGAAACAAAAAAACACACACAATAGAAAACAAAACTAAACTAAGAACAAAAACAACACATTGCAGAAACACACTATATATACAACCTACTGTTCATGGATTATTAGACTTCAAGAATTGACCATGAACTGGAAATTATAGAATATTATCAGTAAGGTCTTTCAATAAATAGGAATCTTTCCCATACCTCTCATGGACAATATATGGTCCCAGCCATATTGGTTCAAACTTTTCATGTTTTCCTTTATCTTCAAATCTGGCATTCCACATTAGGACATAATCTCACACACATAATTATCTTGATACTACCCTTTTATCATACAATTGTTTTTCCTACAATTGAAGCTTAGCATTTGTCACAGAAGCTTCCCTCCTGGTTTCATCCAATTCAACTAGGTCATCAATTCTCAACTGCATATCACTATTAATATCATCATCATACAATTAGAAAAAATTGTACATTTGCATTTGATTATTCTGAGGAAGTCTTTCCTGAATCCCATATACTAAATCAAAAGGTGCACATCCTATGGCCTTTTTAGATGTCACTCTATCTGCCTAGACAACCCTTGTTAGCTTTGAGTCCCATGCCTTCTTATTTGTATCTAGGACTCTCTTAATGATTTTAAGAAGGATTTTGTTTGTGGATTTGGCTTGGCCATTCCCCTGTGGGTGGTAAGGTCTAGAGTAAGATGTTTGAATACCATATTCAACAAAAAAATTCATATACTCCTCAGATTTGAAACACATTTCATTGTCTGATATTATTTTTTTTGGACACCCAAACATGGTGATTATGTTCTTCAACAATAAATCTATTACTACTTTACTGGTTTCTCTTTTAGTGGGAATTGCTTCAACCCATTTATTAAAGTAGACAGTTACTACAATTATCCATGCATGCCCTCTACTAGATTTAGTAGCTATTTCCCCTATAAAATAAATACCCCATTGTTGAAAAGGGGCTTGAACTTCCACTGGTGTGAGAGGTACATTACCTGAGAATTTCAACTTACCAGAAAAAAGCTGGCAAGCATCACATTTCTTAACCAATTGATGAGCATCCTTGAATATACTTGGCCACTAGAATCCTTTTCTTAGAACCTTATTTGCATTTTTCTTGGCCATATAATGGCCACCACATACTCCAATGTGCATTTATTGCAGAATCCTATCCGCTTGCTCTTTATCCACACATTTTAATAGAATCCCTTGAGGATTCCTCCACCATAGCTCATCTTTGATCACGGAAAAATAGAAAGCTTGTAGCTTTAAGGTCCTTTTCTTGTTCTCATCTATCCCCTGTGGATAGTTCATTCTCTGTAAAAAATAAATAATATTCTTATACCAATCATAGTGGTCAAGGTTATAGATAAAAGGTCTCTGTTCTTCCTCTAGGGCATTGACATGAATTGCATCCAAGTTTGTGTTAGCCATCAGCTTGGTTGAACCCATTTCTCTAACCAACTTAGTGATTTAAATTTTAATGTTAAACTCCTGGATCTTGTTGATCCATCTACACTGTTTACCTAATACCTCTTGTTGGGTGAAGATGTCTTTTATTGGTGTTGAGGGTACATAAGCAACTACTATTGCACCTATTAAATAACATCTAAAAGCTTTAACAAATTTTACCAGTGCATAAGCTTTCTTATCATTTATATCACATTTTAGTTTTGCAGCCTCTTAGGACTTTCTAAAGAAAGAAATAGGTTGTTCAAACCCTTCCTCATTTTTTGTAACAATACAACAACAATAGTATGACATGATGCAAATGAAAAAATATTCATAGGTTTTGAATAGTCAGGAGTTCTTAGGATAGGGGAATCTTTGATAGCTTTCTTTGTTTATTGGAAAGATTGGGTGGCTTCTCCATCCCATTTCATTCTTGCTTCTTTCTTTAGCATTTTAGAAATTGGCCTACTTTTTTCAGCAAAATTCATGACAAATTGTCTGAGAAAGTTTGCTTGATGGAAGAAAGATTGAATACCTTTGACATTTCTTGGGAGTGGTACCTTGTCAATAGTAGCTACCCTATCTGGGTCAATTCTAACCCCTTCCTTGGAAATAATATTCCCCAATAACTTACCATTTGTTACACCAAAAATACATTTCCTGGGATTCAGAGAAATCCCAAATTCAAGAGCTCTTATAAAAATCTTTTCTAAGTGTTCATAGTGTTGTTCCTCCTTCTTAGAATATGTTTTAAGGTCATCTTGATAGACCTCCAAGAATTTATGTAGGAAATCTAAGAAAGAAACATCCATGGTTCTCTGGAAAGTGGCCCCAGTATTTATTAGGCCAAAAGGCATCCTAATGTAAGCATATGTCCCCCATTGTGTAGTGAATGCAGTCTTAAACTGCTCTGATTCTTTGACTATTATCTGGTTAAATCCATCCATCATGGACATCAATTCACAACTAGTAACCCTTTGCAACATATTTTCCATATTTGGGAGAGCATAGTTATCCTTGAGGGATGATATATTTAGGCTCCTAAAATCCACACACAATCTGATATCTCTATTCTTCTTCCTGATTGGAACTAAATTGGAAACCCAAGAAGAATGTCTGATGGGTTTGATGATTCCTGCATCTTTTAGGTTCATTGATTTGTGTTCCATTTTTGGTATTAGTGTGGGATTTATGGGTTTCTGGTTTTGTCTAAAAGTCTTGGCATCCTCCTTCAAAGGAATTTCATATTGAAAAAGACCCTCATTATATTCTTTTAGATCATCATATGTCCATGCAAAGACCCTTTTGTATTTCCTCAATAAATGAATCTGGTCTTCTCTCACTTTTGGTGACATCTTTCTTCCAAAAAATAAGTTTTTAGGAATATTACTTGTTCCTACATTTACTTCTTCCAAATCTTCAGGTTTATTTACATTTTGTACAACAAATGGCTTGTCCTTATTGTCAAAATCTCTTTCTAGTACAAATAGCCCTTTTGGTACTTTATTTGATTTTAGATTAACACTTCCTTGCCTAAAATGGTATATTTTCCATCCCAAGTCTCTACATACCCACTAAAATCAATCTCTTTGTTTCCAAATTCTGCTTCATAGTGTAAGAATCTCAGGATGTTCACATCATCAAAAAATTGCCAGTTTTCAATATTATCAGGTATTGAGGGCCTAGATTGAGCCTCTAATTCAGAGATTCCAGCAAAGGTAATATCATCTAGCCTCAAAGCTATGTTTTCAAGCAAGTCTGTCGTTCTATTTTGGATTCTATCCATCCAGGCAATACCAAATGCATCAAAGTTTTTGAGTTCATCCCAGACTGCATTTCTATATTGTTTCAAGTCATGATTCTTTGAAGCATACTTAGACTTAATCAAAGACACTACTAGTTTAGAGATCTTTAATTCCATGTCTAGCAGTTAGTCTAATACCAATCAACAAAGCTTCATATTCTTCCACATTGTTTGTACATGTAAATAACAGTGTAAATGAAAATTTCAAAGTCCTTCCTGAGGGAGATATCAAAACAAATCTAGCACCAACCCCCTCCCTAAAACTATCACCATCAAAATACATTATCCATAACTTTATTTAGATAAATTAGTTTTGTCTTTAGATAATAGTGCAGGTTGTACTTTTCTTGCAACTTGCTTCTCCTGCACTTGAAATGGTCCCATCTCAGTATCTAGGAAACAATTCATATTATTATCATCTTCTTCCTCAATCGTATGAGGATTTCTCATCTCCCTTGATACCTTAATTTTTTCACCATCAATATTGAAAGTGGAAAATGAAAGATCACACTGAATGCTTCCCCCCATTGATGCACTCCATTTTCTTGATAACAACATTCCATATTGAGGGGGAATATCTACTACCAACACACTCATTGTTAATATTTTTCTTGGGAATGCTGCTAATTTATAAGGCAGTGCCTTAATGGTTCCAATGATAGGCACTTCTCTAGAATCTATAGCTTGACATCTTCCATGTGTTGTATCTACCTTCAATCCCATAGCTCTCATAACTTCTGCAGGAATGACAGTATTAGATGCCCCATAATCAATCATATAATTTTTTAAAATTTTTCCATTTATCAACAAAGATAAGAAGGGATATACAGTTTCTACAGTTGTATCAACAATGTTGGTATCCAAATAAATCTGAGGAATCTTTGAAACAAGCTCATCAGATTCATTTGTGGTTTTGTCTTTTGTGTCTGACACTTTCTTACTTTCCTCTGGTCCCATAATCTTAGTTGAACTAACACCCTTCATCCATGTTAAAGCATTCTCTTTATGTTATCCTATCCTCATCATTTATAAGAGAGGTACCTTAACATTTATTTGAGACAAGATTTGTCCCATATCTATAGGAGTGTATTTCATATCAGAAAAATCTAATCTTTGATTTATACCATCATCATCTTCAACTTGAAAAGCCGGTTTGGATTGATTCACTTTATGTTTCTTATCCTCCCTTTTAGGAGGAGGCATGGGACTTTCTGTGTTTTTCACTTTTACTTATAAACATTTGGGATAGTAGGCTTGTTTCCTCTTTTGATCAAAATTTTATTTGCACCTTCAGCCTATTTTTCCTTTCCTGTGGCTGTTTGGTACTATTTGTGGTATCTTTAACAAAAATACCTTCAGGTTTTCCATCTTCACTTCCAACTGTTCTGTTTCTTGAAATATAGTTTCCTCTTTCTTGTGAAACCATGTTTGCTATGATTTTAGAAACCTCTTCATCAGATGGTCTTCTAAGGATAGGGGTCTCATCACATCCCTCTGCATTACATCTCATATTATCAATCTCCCATTCTTGTATGTCAGAATCATCATGCTGATAATATGTTTAATCACAAACATGTGAGGAAGTCATGGCACAACCACTATCATCATATTCTTCCTCTTCATTATTTTCCTAATCTTCACTTGCCAAAATTCTTGTAGCAATAATAGAATAATTAGGATTATGAGGGGATTGGCAAGCCATACACCAAGGATTATCATTGCACATGTTCACAATGGTTTTGTGTAGATGGTCAGGGGTTTTCTCATTAGATTTATCTTTCTTTTGTGGGACAATGGGTTTCCCATCCTTCCATTGAGTAGTGTAAGGATAATTCTACATCCTAGGCTGTCTATTGAAATTGTCATAGGAAGGCTTATCATTGTTTAGAATCCTATTGTTACTACTTTCTCTAGGCTTTAAATTTTTCAAAGAACTCAGAATAAACTTAAGACTATCATCTTCCTTTGGTTTAGTATTCAAGGGTTTATCTGATTCTTTCTTATTATACCTGGTTGGTTTCCAATCTTCTCTCCTACCCACTTTTCCTGAAACCCTTCTGTTTGTCTCAATATTTACTGCTACTTTATATGATTCTCTAATATTTATAGGGGTCTTATCCCTTAAAAGGTAACCCATCTTTGCATAAAAAGCATTAAGATAAGTAGAAAGATATACCTTGTCATCCAATCTCATTACTTGTAGCAACTTGCTCATCGCCCTTTGAAATCTGATATTAAACTACACCACCTCCTTATTTGAGTTCTTATTTATATTGTTGAACTCATTCAACATGAAACCTTCATTGTTTTTATCCCCCCATATTGGTCCCTGAAACAATCCTTTACCTCATCCATGGATCCGAGACAATCATGGGGTAGTCCTCTTAACTAGTCCCTAGCATCCTCAGTTAATGATTGCACAAACAACTTCATCATCACATCATCATGTGCAATTTCATAATCATCCATCATATCCATAAAATTCTTCAAACGTTCTTCACATGTTATAATATTATTTCCAACAAATTTAGGAAGTTTATCCCTAATCTTCTTAGGAATCTCATTTGGATAACCAAGAATGCCAAGGAAAATAAATTGTCTATACCTTTCGATATAAATGGGTGTTTTTTGGGTTGAACCAGTACCTTGAGAAGTTGATGATGCAACATTTGATGTAGTAGAATTACCCAAACCAATTGGTGGTGGTAGATTCATTCCTGAATTTAGAGACAATTTAGCATTATTAATAATAGGAGGAGGATCAGAGATTTTCCTAAGGAATTCAATTTTGTTTTTCATCTCAAGAGTAGAGGCCTCCAATTCTTCCTTCTCTAATTCTTCAGCTATGATCTCCCTTTCTCTATTGGACCTCTCCAAATTAGTATCCAATTTAGTCATGGGATCCATTGCATTCCCTTTACTTACTGGCTCTTTTATTTAAATTTCTGCTACTTTCTGTTTACCTTTTTCCTTGTTGATTCTCTCATCTTTCTCTCTGTCTCTTCTTTGTCTTAAGGCAATCTACTCTTAGATATTTCTTTCTAGTTCACCTAATTCTTCAAAATTCTCCTCAGAATCTAGGAGAGTTATGTCAGATTGTGAATTTTCCTCCATAATAGTTCTTTATCTTCTGTGATGATGGGCATGAGGTCTTTCAGATGAGGGAGAGCTCAGATCACTAGGAGAATTCCTATTCTCTTCACCTCTGCTTTTAGATCTAGACCTTGTTTCATGTCCCTGGGATTTACCATGGACTATCCTCCTAGCATACCTTGGTCCATCAACATCTCTCTCACTTTGAGAATAATACTCATCATATACTCCCAATCCCAGCTATGTATCTTGTTCAATATCTACAATATCTCTTTTAGGATTGGGGAGAATATGAGTGTCTATTCTTATGTTCCTTCTTTACCTCCAAGCTTGAGGAGTAGTTGCATCAGCATTTCTATTCATTTATTTCCCAACTCTGGAGGTAGATGGAATTTCATCTTCCAACTTATTCTCAGGATGGTTCTTCATCCTAGATCTGGTATTTTTATAATGCATAGTTATATAATGGTGTATCAAATAATTCTAACTCAGCACTGATGTAGAGATTCCTTCGAGTCGCCACCCAACTATTAGCTGGGAAAATACACACTAACTCTGATAATAAAGATTTTTCTATGAAAGGATTTCACAGGCTAATAGATAACAAAAGGGTCTAAACATTATCCTGATACATTTTTAATGGTAATATAAATCACTAGGACATGCAAAGATAAACTCTATATTTCAATAGTCAACTAACTAGTATAATAAGTAAGCATGCTAGGAGTTTAGCTCAACTTGAAAAAACTTGCTCACTTACTGCAATGTAATTCCACGTTCCCCAATAGAGTCACCATTTTGTTGGTTCTTTTTTATGATGCAATAAAAACACAACAACCTCTTCTTCTTCTGACAGATTTTATAGAGAAGCCAACTCCAAATATTTCTCCATGTAAGAAAAGGACCAACTAACAAGCACTCTTATAATACTTCTACTCTTTAGGTTCTTCTATACCAAGGGGGGGATACCCTATAACACCTTCTAATATTTCTATATGGTATTCATCAAGCAGTGATCTCACAACAACTCAACATAATCGGGAGATACTAGATAATTGGCTAAATACCCATTGAAGATCAACCATGAAATGGAGCATTAGATGGGAATTCACAACAAAATTATACAAATATAGACTTAATGGATTTTATGTTTGTTTATATAGAAAAATAGCCAAAATGCAACTAGATATGCAATAACAAAGAATTTATCATCTTTAGATCAATGCTTTATCCATTGGGCTACACTCTAACTCAAATACAATATACTAAAATTAATATTCATCAAATAATCTAGGTCATAAACACAATTATCCAAAACCAATACTACACATAAAATCTTAGCACATGTCAGATGAATATATGTATTAATCAGAGCATCATTTAATCTGATCCTTGATCAGAACTCTCAAATAAGTACATAAACACAGAGAAATTCTATGTTAATGAATCATAAAATTCATAACTCATAAGACAACTTGACACAGGGGAGATTAGAATCTAGCTCTTTGTTTTAAGTTAAGAGAATCATAGTCCAGTATACAAGATGTACTTAGAGACAACCTCTTCAATAATCTCCAAGAGATCTTTTAGCTTTATTTCTAATTATCACACCTATCTAGTACAAAATATGCTATATTTCCTCTACTAGTAATTTGTGAAATTTCTTACAATCTATATTTTCCAGCCCCTTCCAATGATCTTGTGAATCCTTTTATAGAATAGGATTATGACAAGCTACAGATCAATTGGAATGAGGAAAAAACATCTGACTTAAGAAAAAGAAAAAATAGCAAGTGAAGTGATAACCACTTTTGTTACAATATATTCAAAGTATTTTGTCTCTTGATTGCCTGGGTATTTGCAACTTCTTTAAGGTTGTTCGGCAGCTGCCATCTGGAATTTTTTGTCCTTGATCTTATTGATGTAGGATATTTTACCTTTGTCTGTCTTATTTAAAGAATCAGAAAGAATTGCCACTTGTTGTCTTCTATGCATCATCACCTTCTTCTTGATCAACTGCATTATACTTGTCCTTCCATGACATGTACACCTCATCACTTGGCCAAGCAAAGCTGATGACTTCATTTTTATTGTTGTTGATTTAATTCCAACTGACACTATCTTTATCGACTTCCTCTTTCCAAAATTCAAAGAATGACTTGGTTTATTAATGATCTCAATAGTTTGGACAAACATAATTGTGCTTTTCAAAGTAATAACACTATTAGTCCTTGTTTCCAACGTCTCATTCATATGTCTCATCCACAATGCTTCATTTTTTATTTCACCACTCTTCTTCAATAGGTTAGGAAACATCTCATAATGATCCTTTGAATATTCCTTCCTTCAATTTTCTACCTTCCTCAAAATGATGCTCCTCTTGATGTCCAAGTCCATTAGTAACTTAAAGAATTTATAAGTGCTAGTTTATATAATGTCAACATTATTTTATTCTTTCTAGTTTTCTACTTCCTCAGTTTTTGGGTTGTTTGTTTGGGTCATACTCTTTTGTTCATAGCAGGCATTCCATGTTTTTAAGGGTTCTCATTGCTTATCTTTAATCTCCTATTGTAAAAGGTTTCGGGTACCTTTCAAAACCTTTTTTTACCTTAATCAAAAGCATTATTTTATTCTTTGCATGTAGAATAGAATAATTTCAATTCTTCCCTCTTTCCCTTCCATCTATCCATTATTGGATCCCACTTATCCTTATCTGCATTAGATTCATCCATTATGCTAACAATCTTCTTTCCTTGTAAATAAATGGTAGCAAGATTTAAATCCTGAGTATATTGCATGAAAGTGGCATGTATTTTATCAACATACCTTTGTTGCATCCATACCTATGCTTCTTTAAAAGTGTCACAATCTTCATCCCACTTCTTTCTTGACTGTTCCAACTTATTCCTCTTAGCAATTAGTCTTTCCCTTTCTAATTCCAACTTTGCCTATGTAGTAGGAATTGATGGCATAGGAGAAGGAGGATAAGTTATGATTTGACTGGATGAAGAGGGCTGGTGTGGATCCTGTGTAATCATTATTTGAGGAGAAGATGGAGCTGGTTGCTTACCTTCTAGGATAACAATTTACTTATCCTTTTCAATAGATTTTATTCTTTCATCATTTTAATCCTTCAAAACTATCTCAAATTTTGCATTTAGGATTTTGATTTCATTCTCTAATCTTTGGGCCACATTTACGCTAAAAATGGAAGATTCTAAAGTAATATTAGCTTCTTCAAAAACTCCTATTTCTACAACCCTCTTTACCAAGAGGCTACCTGCATGTTCAGTGTGAGTATCCCCAGCAGTTGTCTTATGGTTCTTCTTTTTTATTTGCCACATAACCAGGGCTGCATGATCTTCACTGAAGTTTACTCCCTTCGATGCTTTTTTTTCTTCTACCTCAGTAGCATGAACAATTTTGGTTTCCTTTCTCACAGCATAAAAAAAATAGCATCCGCAATGTCCCACTCTAGAAGTATTAACACTCCTTCCTTTTTGACCAACTCTCTTCCTTCCTCAGGATTTATCTTCTCAAACTTGGATATCATTTCCTATTTTATTTGATTTTAGATTTCCTCTTTACTCCTTCCAGGATATTCTTCATGCTTTTGTTGGCAATTCTCTTTGAATTTATTGATGTGGACTCTCCATAAGAATTGCAAAAATGCTCTAGCTTTGACAAAAATATCATCAGAAAGAAACTTATCACTTGCCTATTGTGTCAAGGGGTCTAATTCTTTCCCAGCATATTCTACAACTATTAGGTCCAGTTCACCATGTTTTGGATCTTTAGGCATTCCTTCTTCTAGCTCTTGAGTTGTGACATATATTTGTCCAGCATTTCCCATTTGTAACAATTTTTCTACTACAACATGCTCATCTATGTGCATTGGAGATTGGGAAGGAGAGTAGATGTTTTCATGTTTCTATAGTTGTGGATCTCCTTCTATCCTTTTCCTTTTTGGAGATGGCAATGATTTAGTACTGGACTCTAGTGGCCTCTTCCCTTTTGGATCAAGGGTCTTTTCAGCTTTTGGTAAGACTATACTATACCCTCTCCTTCGGTATACCACATACTTCCCTGGTGGGAAATTCCTAATAGGAATTACCCCACTCAACATTTCTTTGGCCCTCTCTGGCTCTGTTTGTAAAATGGTATATCTTTTCTAGTTCAATGCTTGCATGATGTCTTCAAACATCACCATTAAAGAATCAATCTTCTTAGCCCATGGCTGAGAATCCTTCAAAGGGTCATACAACTTATCAAAATGATGCAAAAAATCAAGGATGTTCTTGTATGCTATCCATTTTTCCTTTTTTTATCTCTTTCTCTATCAGATCAAATTCATTTTTAATCACATCTTTAGGAAATTTGAAATGATGGTTCAACACTAAGAATTTTGTCTTCTCCCTTAACATATCTTTGATAAATGCTTCTAGATTAGCACATCTTGATATTGCAGTATTTAAATTATATTGTTCCAATTATGTCTGCAAGTGTTTCCATCCTCCCTTTGTGATGATGAATTGACAAGGAGATGTGATTATGGGAATGGTAGGGAGATGTGATTATTTGTGATGATGAATTGACAGGGAGATGTGATTATTCTTGTTAGTGCTTCTTCCTGTAGGCCTCCAATCTTCCTTATTATCTCTGCTAATCCCATGTTAACAGGCACTCTATAAGGTAATGAATTTACGACTCCTCTAAAGCCATAAACTCTAAACAATGTTGATACCAGGTAAAGAATAACAACACCCCAATTGTGTACTATATTAATTTCTTGATCATATTCCTTTGGCCTCAAAATTTTTAATAGTGACACAAGAATTCTAGGATCATCAGATATCAGTAATGCCCTCAGTCTAGCAGCAAAATATCTTTCAAAAGTGATATAACTTGCTTCTTTATTATCCCAAGACATATCTACATTCCACAATTGTACTAGCATATCTTCATCATCCTTGACTCTCATGAAGTTCATCTCTTCCTCAAAGTAATCTTCCCCCTTAAACAAAAACATGTGCATCAACAGGGAGTACCATGAAAAAGGTTTGGTAACTTTTTTTTCCTTGATGCCTATCAAACCCTCATGAATTAGGTCTGCAATTTATGGAGCAAAATAAAAATTTATTGCTAAATGAGGATGCAAGATCTGTACCATCAAGAACATATAATGTATGGGCATCTCATTTTCTTCATCATCCCCACAAATTTGATAAAGATCCCTATATACTCCTCTGGCTTTTGGAGTAAAGTAATCAAGTTTAAAAGGTTCTTTAGTGTTTGGCCCTACCAAAATCAAGTCCCCAACTTTGTTAAAAAATTCCTTCAATGGTTCACCTCTAAGATAATTCCTTTGAGCTTGATATATTTATTTAAACTGACTAAAGTCAATCTTATCCATAGGGGTATCTTCATCACTGAACCTAAAAACTTCTCTGATTTCTTCTTCAGTCACACTGATTAATATGTGTCCATTCTTATCCTTGACCACTCTAGCTATGTTGTCGTACTTATTAGCTATCTACATAAGCATGTCTATGTCCATAAAAACTACATGCACCACTAATTTTCCTAATCAAATTGTCATACATTACTATTTGGGGCAAAGGCATTTCTCTGGCTGAAAACTACCTTGAACAGAGCTAGACAAGTCATACCTATGTTTGCATCTCTAATCCAAGTACCCAAATCATACAGACCCTTTCCGATTTTCAAATGTGGGTGTTTAGGAACTACCTCCTTGATTTTGGTTGAATCATTACTTGACCTAGTCAACTATTGTAATAGATCATCATACACATTTCTCGCTTTGTATTCTATTTTCCCTTTAAACTCTCTTTTGGGAGGCATCTTGAAATTAGGGTTTTAAAATTTACCAATTGAAAGTTATGAGAATAAAAACTTCTTTACAAAAAAAACCTAGTATTCCTTCAAATTTCTTAGGACTCAGAAACACTAGTATCAGAAAAATACCCATTTCGCAGATAGCTTGAAAATGAATGTGATCACTGGAACTTTGCTCCGCTCCACAAATTTTACAATTATGCAAAATAAGACTTCAATGATCGATCAAATAAAAATTCCATCATCTTTTAGCATTAAATTCCCACTATGAATAAACACATGTTCACCATTACTTCTGTTGAGTTCAAACTTCCGCGGCCAACTGTTCATAGCTATTATTTTAGTATTTTAAAACATAATCGTCGATCCTGACAACTTTCTTTTATATCAGACAGTCCAGAACAAGTCTTTATAACATTCATCTCCTTAGACACATGTTACAACAATGCGTTCCCTCAAAGGTTAAGTTTCAACCATTTTTTATCTGAGGCTTTACACCCACCATCAGATCTTTACCTACTTATCCACACTTTACTTTACTTTACATTTCCAGAGGGTCTAATCACTTTGGAAACACATCACCATGGCGCATTCCCTCAAAGATTAAACATTAAACACTTTATGTTCAAGTCTTAGCACCAACCATATAATCTTCATGATATTTACTACCTTTACTTCAATTTATAACCCATGGCTATGATCCTATAGAGACACATGGTGATACTGCGCAATGCCTCAGTGGTTAAATCCACATTACTTTTTATCTAAGGCTTTACACCAACCATTAGATCTTCATTAACCTATCTTGTCTTTAATAAACAAGTTGTCTACTAACCACGGTCTCAACTTGGTTTAGTGAGACATGTTTCACATTGATGCTTTCCATTAATGCTTAACATCCTTTGATCTTGTATTTGATATTTAGCACTAGCCGTTAGATATTTTGAAGATGGCCATTGATTTATTTGATTCTTTATTACATTGTTGGGCCTGTTGTTTTCCATGTGTCGCGATGACACTTTCCCTTGATAGTTATTTTATCTGCATCTTTATTATGAGGCTTTGCGACCACTGTCGGATCAAATCTGATTTGTTTCTATTTTAACTTCAACTTTATGACTGTGCTCGGACCCACTTGGACATGTGTTACCATGACATGTTCCCTTAATGGTTAATTTCCTTCATCTTTCCCTTTAAGGCAAAGTGCAGGCCGTTAGATCAAATAGGATCTATGATGATCTTAAAACTTGTATTTTAACTACAGCCAAACCCGCCAAGTACATGTGGCATCATGGCACAATTCCTTTAAGCATAGATCTTGAGCATCTTCATCTTGAGGGAATACACGAACTGTTGGATCACAAAGAACTTGCCCGACACATGATTTAAAGTAAATAAAGGACTTGCGAGCTTTTCAACTTAGGAAATATTAAAGTGGTTAGAGATTTATCAACTATTGAACATGGCCCCTTTAAATAAGAACATGGGTAGACACATAAATTTAAGTGATTAAAAATCAAAGCAAAATTAGAAACCTCTCCAAGACTTAGGGTTTAAAAATAGATTTTCACACTTTGAGACTAAAATGAAGGTTTCAAAATTTACACATGACTTTAATTTGAAACTTGCAGACCAAGGAATTTCTTTCTTGAAATTTTTTTTAATAGACCTAACATATCAATCATTGGATCATGCCCTTGAACAAGGTGGAGGTAAGTGGGACCAAAGATGTTGGGTTACCAAGGTAGTTTCTGGATGGTTAGATCTGTTCAGATCTAATGGATGGCTCTTTACCGCTGAGAAAAGTTTTAAGGTAGATATTGTTCGTGGCTTTATGCCTATGCAACATGTGGTAGATGGTAGGACCTGGTCAGCACTGAAAGGAAGCTAAAGAATGATTAGATCTATTTTGATCACATGGTTGGTGTAATTCCTATAATAGTAGTTTCATGAAGTTTATCCATCAAGGCAGCGCACCTAGTTTCCATTTGTCCATTCCAAGACTGTAAGGCTACTATGTTTGAACCTAGCGACATAGTTAATACATTGTCAGATCAGATCTCATCAATGGTTTGTGTGTTTTTGCTATGTGAAGATGTTCGAAGGTTAGCCATCATAGAATCACACCTATTTTACATGTGTCTAGGTCAGTTTGTGCAGTCGGTAGTCTCAGGGCCTAAAGTGAGTAAAATGTTTGAGAGATCATAAGTAATCCAAAGGTGGGTGTAATCCTGTGAACACAAGGTGAAGGTTTTTTAGTCATTGCAAAATTGTGACTGTCTATTGCGTGTTCATCTCATATTGTGGGACTAGTTCCTTAAAGATGATAAAGGTAAAACATGTTTCTTTTAATTTGATGGTGTGTGTGTTCTCGCTATGTAGAGATACTTGATGGTTAGCCTTTGCGAGATTATGTTAGGGTGACGCATGTCTTTGGGCTCATGGTTGATTTAAAGTTGATCAGCGGTGATGTTTTAAAGACATGTTAAATTTCAAATCTCGATCGCTAATGGTGTTTTTCATGCCAGCTGTGACACTTGCATCAGATATTTAAATTTTTAAATCCTTTCCTAAGGGTTTGAAGCAGTGGACTATGTCTTTTGCTACAAGTGAGTAGATAGAAAAATAATATATTTTGGGTTGTATTTATGGATCTACAAGGTGTTGTTTGGATGGAAATTTGGTGACTCAGAGTGTATTAATGTTCAGAGATGATAGTTGTGGTTTCTCGTGAAGATTTATAGATCTTTCGTAAACCTAGGTCGACTCTCTATCTCTTCTACCTTAATGACAGGCATTGGTCTCCAAAATCCTAAGGTGATTGATGGCTTCATATCATATTGTACATAGGATGGAGTGTAGAAAGGGATTTAATTGATGAGGACATGATAGTTTGGTAGTTGTGTAGATCAGATCAAATGCTTTAATGATCTTTTGGAGAAAGGTCAGTCAACAAAAGGAAGGATTGTAGTAAATTGGATCTCATAGAAGGACAAGTGTCAGATGGATATCATCTCTAGGGTTTCCTTCTTCTATAAATCTCCTTCTTCTCTATTTTGTAAGGGTTCCAATCCTTTTTAGTTTCAAGGGATATAGTAGACTGTTTTAGATTATATGTAGATAGAATAGAAAGCTTCATGGTCTTTTGAATTTTTTGAAGTGGTATGTATTTTGAAATAGATTGATAAAGAAGTAGTATTCTTCATACTTAATATAATATTTTAGTGTCAAGTATCTCCTTGGTGTTTATCTTTTGAGTTTTGGATCTTCTAATTCACTGCATAGAATTTATCAATGTATATGTTGTTATTCCTTAGTTTTGGTCAAGGATCAAATTAAGTCTTTCTTTGGATATGACATAGGCTCATTAGGTTTGTTTACAGAAGGATCTTATAAGTAGTGTTTGGTCTGATATGATTTGTTTTTATGGATTTGAGTCCTTGACACTAGTTGGTTTCTATATTTTACTCTTGAACTAAAAATATTGCCCAATGGATAAAGCACTGATCAGAAATTAGTACATCCTTTGTTGATACATGTCTGGATGGGTTTGGCTATATTCTACAAAAAATTAAATCAAAACCATTTCCAAGTTCTTTTATCTTTTGTGGTTTTTTGTTGTGATTCTTTCATGGTAATGGAGATTCAATGAATGTGTGGTTAACATATAGTACTTTCTTATCATTATCCATTGTTAAAATACAGAGTAAGTTGTAAGGTATTGAATATCTATCTAGATTAGGTGTACCTACCTTGGTTTTGCAATGCCATAAGTGTAGATGGTAGTCTTGTCCTTATAGTTGGTCCAATTACCTTGAAGATCTTCCCATATTTGGAGCTCCACTCTTAAAAATCAATCTCAAGGTATATTGGTAGATTTCAAAGCATAAACATTTTTAAACACCAACAAAATGGTGACTCTACTAGGGAGAGTCATGTGCTAGAGGCTATAGGGTCATGTGCTACAAAGAATTATTCCTCTTACTTATAAAGTGAGTCAGAATTTGTTTGGCCTGTCATTGTATAAGTGTATGAAAGTCCGAGTTGCTAAAAAGATATACACATAATATCTCACAAGTGGTGAGTGGTGACTCTAAGTTCTCTAATTATACCAGTGTGCATGTTTTGAGAAAGACTAATCTGAAAGGTGGACTTGCAGTGGAGATGAAGTAGATGTTTGGGATCCTATGAATGAGAGCATAGTCTAAAGGGGAATCTATATGAGACCCTATTAGGGTTGTGTTGCAAGTTTTCTAGTTTTAAAGAGGGTTAGAGTTGGGAAAGATTTCTCAAATGATTCAAACGTTTCCTCTGCAAAGAGGTGGAAACTATACCAAAGTTTTTTGAAAAGTGATTTGAAGGTGACTTCAGATCAGTACCAATTGTAGATGTTACAATACATCAAGGTATTTTATTTTTCAAGTTTATAAAGTGTTTCCTTATTAAGTGATCTAAGCACTAAGAGAAGGAACAAGGTGTGGATAGAGGTTTGCATGCTTCAAGATTAAAATTTCATTTTGCAAAATCAAGTGGAAGTATGTATTAGTTGATATAAATGAACCTAAGAGTCATAAGGTTTCAAGTGGGGCCAATGTCTAAATTGGACACTGATAATGAGAGGGATAAAAGGGAGTATGATTTCATGACCCAAGAACTTCATAGCATAAAATGGGAGGCTTCTACTTTAGATATGAAAAGGATTGATTTTATCGAGGAGTCTTCTGGACCTTATCATGCTGATATAGAGATTGTTGCAACATTAGATGCAAAAGTATCTACTTCTCATACTAATCCTATAGAAAGGTACAAACAATTTTCTTATATTGGTATCCCTGGTTATCCTAATGATATTTCAAATAAAATTAGAGATAGACTTCCTATATTTGCTGGGAATGATGTCATCACTTTTGAAAAGCATTTAAATAAGTTTACAGATATAATGGATGACTATGATATTGCACATAAGGATGTAATGATGAAACCTTTTTTTTTAGTCTCTAGTTGGGGATACTAGGGATTTGTTTAAAGGATTACCTTATGATTCTGTGGGATCTATGAATGAACTAGAATATTGTTTTAAGGAGCAATATGGTGACATAGAAGATATAGATTTGCTTGATATTTATAGATCTAGAGTACCTTTGGAAGATCTAGATGTTGACAAAGTTCTTGAAGAAGCAAAAATTTTAGGACAACTTATTTTGGCACTACAAAGAAGAATACAAAGAATGGTGGGAGAATCTACACTTCTTTTTTATAAGAGGTTTTCTTCTACAATAAGGGATTTTCATATTCCTTTTTGTCCTTAGGAGTCAGTTTGGGTTAATGTGTTTGTGGCACTTTGTTTTCCTAATTCAACTGATTGGCCAACCTCCTATAGGGAAGAATATATTAAGTGCATCAAATGGTGGATAAAGGATATTGAGGATCCCGAATCTAAAAACATTGCACATAAATTAGATTAGAGCATCCATGAGGAAGAAATAGTGTTTTTAAGAAGACATATAGGAGAGAGGAAGGAAAAATAAATGCATTTGTTTTATGAAAGATTATCTAAGGCATATGATGAACTTCCAATGGTTGTTGATCTTTAAGAGTTTGAATATATTGATTTGTTTATAGAGCTTTGTGTACCTGAATCAGCCAATTAGCCTACATCCCATAGAAAAAAGGCATTGGTCATGCTAATAAATGGATAGATTGGATTGAAAAATCTAAATCTGAGAATGTACCTGATGTTGACTCTAATTGTGCTGACGATGCTGACTACAGTTATGATGATGATGAAACTAGTGAGTATCAAGATATTGAAGATGAATCTATAGTTGACAATGTTTCTGTTAGGTCTATAGATTTTTCTTCTTCTCATCATAATAGTATAGTTTACTTTTCTTAGTCTAAGGAAGATTTGTGACCACAACAAGGGGATAATTATGATGCATATATAATTTGTTTTGATGATTCCTTTACATAGAATGACATTAGCCATGAAGTTTCAATCTAAGTTTCTAATGTTGAGGATCCTGAATTTGAGGTTACACATGAGGTTGTACCTAGTAATGATGATATTGAGAATGATGGAATCCAATATGATAGAGATGTGTCTAGTATGGATGCTATCTATTTTGATCATGAAATTGATGCTCCTTCTCAGTATGATGCCGAAGATATGTGTAGTCAACTAAAGGATAGTGATTTGATAAATAAAGATGTTTCTTATGAATGCATATCTGAAGTGGGTGAAAGTGGCGATAATGGTTCACTTCATAGTGAAAAAAAATTATGAGTTCTTGACTTATGAATATCTGAGAAATTCAGCAAAGAATAGCTTTGAATCCTTACAACCAACACATATTGAGTTTGACAAAGAAGGTATATCAAATGGTCAAGATTTTGATATGTGTGTTCATGATTCTCCTTGTACTTCTATGTCACTAGGCTAAAACAAGATTGAATATGATATATTAGATGATGAAAGCATTAGAGAATTTTTAACTTCAAGGGAAGAAGAGGTTCCTAACATAATGTTTAATACTGCTTGGGATAATTATGAGGATTATTAGTCTTTTTCAGATTCTAAATCATTCATTAAACCATTGCAAGATGATATTTTAGTTGCTCCAAGTGTGCATATATCTGATGAATTTGTTGATGTATGCTCTCCCTCCAATAGAAAAGATAATGGTTTGTATATGTTTGATAATTTACAAGTGAGTGCCTTAGGGAATTGTGATGTGGATATGCAAACCAATGACAAGATACAAGATGGCTACTCTACTGAAGAGGAGAATAAGGATCACGACATGAAGTTCTCTGAAGATGATAGTGTTGAACATTTTTCTTATTAAAATATCGATATGTTTTCCCTTACAAAAGGTAACTATGATACACGTGATCCCTGGTATTTATGGAAAGCTATATTTTGAATATTCCCAAAAATTTATCTTCTATCATATAGAAAGTTGGCTAGATCATGTGCCAATTTATGAGTTTCCTCAATGTTTGTATGAAGAACATGAAGTTGAATATGAAGGCTTCTCCTTTGATGTGAAAACTATTGATGTGGGTGGATCCAATGGTGTTGATACTAGCTATATGGTAGAATATGAGTGCTTTCCTTTTCAGATGGATAATGATTTTCCAAGATGTGGCTATGAGTCAGAAGATGATAAATATTGTATTTGGTCTAATGTCTTTTTACCTAATGAATGCAACATGCATATGCCGCATGATCCATATTTTCATAGTCTACTTGATTTCCACATAGGATCAAATGCTGAATATGTTGATGATATTTTGAATAGTGAGCTAATGGGAAAAGTCAGTAGGTCTGATCAAGAAGATGAAAGTGATATTTTTAGCTTGTTTCTAGAGCAGGGAGTGGAGAATTTTATTTATGACAGAGGCAAGCTGGATCAAAAGTTTGTTGATGGATTTGGGCCATCAAGCCTGGTTTGACTCCTTCAAATTAGGGCAATAAAGAGGTAGATGTTGTGTGACTCTATAGAGCTTTCAATTGTAAAATTTTTTTGGTGTTCCTTTCTATTGTTTTTGTCTATTGTAAGTTATTTTTCACTTTCTATAGGTGGTCTGATTGACCCTTAGATTCTAGAATCTCGCTATGCCTTCAAGAGACATACATCCCTAGTTAGAGCCACTGTTAGCACTGTCAAAAATTTTTTTCCATGGACCTGAGTCTTGCCTTTTTTATTCAATTTCTAGGCACTAGTTCTTAAACCCTAATCATTTTGTTCTTAAAACTTGGTTCATTTCATGCAAAAAACCTAAACCCTTTGGTATATTATAAAATGTTGTTACCTTTTTATGTCACTTAATTTCTTTTTCACCATGGGTTTTAAGTCGTCGGCCCATTTAAATATTTCCTACTGAGGCCCATTTAAATATTTCCTAAATTCCTAAGTCCCATGGTGAATTTTATTATTTTACCCAAGTGTCATTCAAGTTCTTCTAAATCCTACAACGGGCATAAAGCCTCAGATAGGAGATGCGGCTAGTTTAATCATCAAGGAATCATGTTGTGATGCCAAGTGTCCATCTAAGATGATGGAAGGCCCTTTCCTTTTATGCTAAGTGGTTAGTTAAAGTCAATATAGATCAAGATCCATCCTACTCTATGTGCATTATTATTTTGTAAAGTTACCCAAATTTTATTCTTCACAAAAACATGACTAAGTGCCATGTGAAAAGTGATCGGGCTTACAGAAGGGTTAAAGGATAGATAGATTTAAGTTGATTATGTGATGCACATGTTTTCACCATGAGAAAGCTGCAAGTTTTTTATCAATCATGAGATCACATCCTTGTGCCACATGGAGGTAAGTGGGACCAAAAATTTCAGGTTACCAAGGTAGTTTCTGGACGCTTACATCTATTAAGATCTAACAGATGGTGCTTTACTGCTGAGAAAATTTTCAAGGTAGATATTTTTCATGACTTCATGCCTCTATGATGCAGGGCAGATGGAAGGACCTATTCAGTGTTGAGAGGAAATTAAACAAGGATCAGATCTATTTTGATCGCACGCTCGGCGTAATTCCTGGAATAATAGTTGCATGAAATTTGTCCATCAAGGCATCATGCCTGGTTTCCATCTGTCCATTCTGAGACTGTGAGGTCAACATGTTTGAAGCTAGCGACATAGTTAATGCACCATCAGATCAAATTTCATTAATGGTTGGCATGTTTCTGCTATGTGAAGATGTCTGAAGGTTAGCCATCATAGAATCACGCCTGCAGGATGCATGTCTAGGTCATTTTGTGGGGAAGGCCATCTTGAGGCCTAACATGAGTTAACTATCTAACAAATTAGAAGCAATCCAATGGTGGGCATAATCCTACAAATAGAAGGTGAAGGTTTTTTAGTCATTACAAAATCATGATTGTCTATCTCAGATCATGGGACCAGCTTCTTCAAGAGGATAAAGGTAAAGTAGGTTTCTTTTAATATGATGGTGTGTGTGTTCCTGCTATGAAGAGATGCTTGATGGTTAGTCTTTGTGAGATCATGTTAGGGTGATGCATGTCTTTAAGCTCATGGGTGTTTTAAAGTTGATCAACGTTGATGTTTTAAAGATAGATTAAAGTTAAAATATCATTTGCCAATGGTGTTTTCCATGCCAGCTATGACTGTTGCATCAGATATTTAAATGTTTAAATCCTTTCCTAAGGGTTTGAAGTGGTGGACTATGTCTTTTTCTGCAAGTGAGTAGATTGACAAATCAAATATTTATGGTTTGTACGGATGCAGTTGTAAGGTGTTGTTTGGATGGAAATTTGGTGACTTAGAGTGCATTAATGTTGAGAGTTTTTGAAGTCTTATTTGGGAAAGTAATATAATGAGATGGGGAGTGAATCAGGATCTATAAAACTTTTACACTTTTGAAACAAACTGAATAGGGGGGTGAATCAACATCTATAAAAATTTTACACTTATGAAACAAACTGATTCAACATGTATATCATGAATCGCATAAACATTAAATTAAATACTATAATAGATCTAATTACTAATCATGTCCATAATAAACACATAACACAAAACATTTGGTAACCCATAAACCCTTGAAAAGTAAAATTGGGGTGGGGATGACACTCATAAATGTTCACTACTACAGTAACAAAGTGTGACTATTAGAGATACAAAGTTTTGATCACTTCTGATGATATACCCTGTGAGGGGTTTGCTCTATTAAGAGCTTACATATTTATTCAATCTACCTTGATTATAGGATTTAAACTTACAACTAAGTAAGCACTCTATTAGGAGATTTATAAAGGTCTGTTATGACCACTTTGTTAAGAGATTTAACCTGATTTACTTGCTAGAATGTATTAGTACCTGATCCTTTGGTTTGCACTTAAAATACTTCAAATTCTGCTATAATGTATCATAGACTCCAAAACTTGTAGTTTAACGTCTAGATGAGCAGCTAGATCAACCAAAATTTCTACAATAGAGAGAGGAGGATCTCTCTATACTAATTCCTTTACAACTATCAATTTTCTCTACATGAAATCCAAATGAGGTATCAACATTATTTTAATAGATATCAATTTTTCCCTTATTTTACCATCATTCTCCATTAGCTCAGCTAATCTTCCTTGGGCATGAGTCAACCTGGTGAAATGAATGGAGTTGAAACTTGTATCCATGCTTAATGAATTTGTTTTTGACTTTAAATCTAACTGAAGCTTCTCAATAAGTTTTTGGTTCTCCTTTGTAAATAATTCTTCATCACAAAGTTGTTTGTACAAAGAATGAACATTTTGTACAACTTCCTCTAAATTACTTATAAGATCAGAAAGTGAAACCTATTTCACAACAATCTCTCTTGCAACTTTCTCAAGAACTTTGGTCTCAGACTTCCTCTCAGACCATTGCATGAGCTTCTCATTAGCTTCAATATCATCATTGGTCACCTTTTGAACAATATGAACCAATTGATCTAAAATAGTTGTTTTCTCATTTATATATTGTAACTAAAATGCATCAACAAAGATATCCTTTATCTCATATAATACCTGTTGGAGATTTGATTCTGAGCAGTTAATTGATTGTATGTTTGTCATTGATGACAACATATAATACACAGTAGTAATTCTATATGTACTTATTAGAATGATGATATGAAGACTTGCATGGATAGATACATGTTGTTGACATGTTTATTATGTTATGTTCATACACACAGACCCAGATATGATGTTTTAGTAAAGTTATGTAATTCTATTATTGGCAGTTACAGTTCTGGAAGTATAACTATTTAGGGCCGACGTATATAACATGTTTCTTGAGTTGCACCTATCTTCAAGATATGTGTGTGTATATTCATGTTTAGTTATGAGTTGATGATATTCATCTAAAGGCACCAAACATGTTTCAAGAAGATTTCAAAGTTAGATTTAATTTGATGAGGCCGACATAGTGAAGCATCGTGTCTATTTAGTTTATACTTGCACGGTTGTAATTATGCTTGCATGCTTAGTAGAGCTGACAAGGATGTTATGAAGAATTGTCTAATAGGTCCCATGATCTCATACTTTGAGTAAGATACTTATATCAAGTCAAATGTTTCATGCTAAGTGTGAATGATACAAAAAGAGAAGAAAGATGTACATAGCAGATTATCAGAGTTGGTTCATTCATCAAGAGTCTATGTGTAGAAGAAGTAAAAGATTGTAATACACTAGAAATGATCAAGATAGTAGGTCTACTCTATATTTCATCATCAGATATAGTGCATATCTATTATACAGAAGGTTGTAGCCTTCACCATCAAGTAGTGAGCTTTTGGATAGTGAGTCCACCACCCCTAATAGGGTTATTTGTAAAAGACTCCTAACAAGGTCCAACCCTTAACTAGGTCACTATACTTATTGAATTGTAAAGTATAGCTCCTAACAGGGTTGAGATATCTTCTAACAAGGATTACTATAAACAAGTATAGTTCATTGTGGGTGTTAATTCCCACCAAGGTTTTTACCATTTGGTTTCCCCATAATCAAATTGTGTGTTGTGTACTGTGTTATCTGATTAAGCATTTACTTTGTTGTATTTTGAAGTTAAAGAAGAAAATAATTAAAGTTATTGATAAATGATTCACCCCCCTCTCATTTATCCTTTGGGACTATTCTAACAATTGGTATTAGAGCCAAGTGCCTTGGAGAAGAAGCCTAATAGCTTAAGGTAGATTAGATGTCTTACTTCAGAAAAGAAAGCCCTAAGTTCAATGGAGAAAATTATCTAGATTGGAAAAACAAAATGATAACACATCTACAGTGTGTTGGATTTGAGATCTTTGAAATTACTACACAAGAAGTTGTAATTCCATCTCTGAAAGACCTTGCAAAGGATGATGCTACTAATAGACAAAAGGAAACATTTACCAATAATGCAATTGTCAAAAAAGCCCTAATCAGCACCTTATCTAATAGTAAAGTTTATTAGATCAAGAAAATTGATAGAGCATATACCATATGGAAGTATTTAGAGGATATGTTTGAAGGAGATATTCAAGCAAAGAATGCATGCAGGAAGACATGGAAAAAGAAATACAATAGTCTTGAGATGTTACCTGAAGAGAAAATTAGAGCTTACAATCAGAGGATAAATTAAGCAGTCTCTAGAATCAGAAACAATGGAGGAGAAATATCAGAAGAAGACATAATGGACAAGCTGCTAACTACTTTAACATCAGACTATGAAAACAAGATAAGTATTCTAGAGGAAACCATGCAATTCTCACAAGACTTCAATAGAGAGACCTTGATTAGCAAAATCTCTGCATTTGTGATATCAAGATTGAAGACTAAACCTAAAAGTGAAACAGCTTTCAAAGCCTCAGTCCATGGTAAGAAATCCTTACACATTTCCAGTCATAATGAAAAAGAAGAAGTTGATGAAGAACTAGAAGAAATCATTGCTATGATTGCTAGAAGAGAAAAGAAAGGTAAAGAAAAATATGAAGGACAACTTCCATTCAAATGTTTTTCATGTAACAAGATTGGTCACTTTGCATCTAAGTGTCCCACAAGAGTCAAGAAGTTCAGATCTAATTACAAACCCAAATATAAGAAGGAATGTTATCATGCTTAAGAAGGTGTAAATGATGAAGATTTAGGAGAAGATGAAATTGGATTCGTTTCCCTTAGAGAAATGGAAAGGTTTCTTGAGGAAATGGACATTGAAGATGAAAAGGAAGAACAAGAGTTAGCCTTAATTTCCAAGGCAGACATCAGAACTGATTGGATCATTGACAGTGGATGCTCCCATCATATGACAAGTGACAAAGATTGATTTGTTCAATTATACAAATACAAAGGTGGTATGGTTATATTTGGAGATAACACTCCTAAACCTATCATAGGCAGAGGTTCTATCACTTTGGATGGAAAGAACAAGATAGATGATGTTCTATATGTTGATGGACTACATCATAACTTGCTGAGTGTTGGATAGCTACTTGACAAAGGTTATCATATAGAGTTCAAAGAGAACAAGTGCATCATTAACACAAGGATGGAGACATGATTGCATCAGGCTCTAAAACAAAAGGTAATGTTTTTTAGCTCAATTCTAATGTAAGTTGTTTTGTTGCAAAGGTGGATGACAGTTGGCTATGGCACAAAAGACTATGCCATATCAATTTTGATAATATAGTAAAGATCAGTAATGTCAAGGTAGTTAGAGACCTTCCTAGTACTGCAAGACCAGTTGACACAGTATGCAGGGAATGTGTTATGGGTAAGCATGTAAGGAGTTCTTTCAGAAGAAAGAAAAACTTAGCTGAAAACAAATTGGACTTGGTACACATAGACTTATGTGGTCCTACCCAAACAAGATCATACTACAGAGAAAGGTACTTCATTTTTTTTGTTGATGATTTTTCTAGGATGATGTGGGTTGTGTTCTTAAGGGAAAAATTTGAAGCCTTTGAAAATTTCAAAATATTCAAAGCTAAGGTTGAGAATGAATCTGAATTGAAACTGAAATGTCTGAGATCAGATAGAGGAGGAGAGTTCACCTCTGATCAGTTTTATGATTACTGTGAAGAACATGGAATTAAAAGATAGTTGAGTGCACCTAGAACCCCTTAGCAGAATGGGATTGCAGAAAGGAGGAACAAGATCATACTTGATACAACATGCACTATGATGATTGAAGTAAAAGTGGCGCACACATATTGGAGAGACATAGGGAATACAATAGTCTATACTATCAACAAAACTCAATTAAGGCTAGGCATAGACAAGACACCCTATGAACTTTGATTTGGTAATGTACCTACAGTAAAATATTTGAGAATCTTTGGCAGCAAGTGCTACATCAAGAGAGATGATGGTGTTGGTAAGTTCGATGCCAGGAGTGATGAAGGTATTTTCCTTGGTTATTCTACTAAAAGAAAAGCATATAGATGTTTCAATTTGAGATTAAAGAAGATAATTGAAAGCACACATGTTAAGATTGATGAAAAGTCTATGGTTCAAGAGAGGTACTATGAATATGCACCAATGATTGAAGATGAACCCAAACCTAGTAGCAAAGATACTATTATTGAAGAAATGTTTGATTGCATTGATGTCTCATGCAATGACCCTGAATCAAGTAGAGAAGAATCACAAATTATAGAAGAAGAAGACACACCTAAGGTTCCAAAATTCACATCTAGATACCACTCTAAAGATGACATCATTGGAGATCAAAGTAGTAGTGTTTTGACCAGATCAAAAGCAAAAAGTCTAGCAATAGATGAAGAGGTATGTTTGCTTTCATAGATTGCACCTTTAAGTGTTGAAGATGCTTGTAATGATTCAGATTGGAAGAATGCAATGAAAGAAGAATTAGATCAGATAATTAAAAATGATACATTGGAATTGGTCCCTAGACCCAGTGACAAAAATGTGATTGGAACAAAGTGGGTATTCATAAACAAGATGAATGAAGATGGTATAGTAGTAAGAAACAAAGCAAGATTGGTATGTAAAGGGTATGCATAGAGAGAAGGAATAGACTACACTAATACATTTTCCCCTGTAAGCAGACTAGAAGCCATTAAATTGTTTTTGGCATATGCAACATTCAAAGACTTTAAAGTTTATCAAATGGATGTAAAATCAGCTTTTCTAAAAGGTGACTTGAATGAAGAAGTCTACATAGAACAACCTGAAGGATGTAATCTTTCAGATGAACTAGACATGGTATGCAGATTGAAGAAAGCACTCTATGGTCTTAAATAGGCCTCAAGAGCTTGGTATGAGAGACTTGATGGTTATCTTACCGAGATTGGATTCAAGAAAGGAGCAACAGATTATAACCTATTCACAAGAGAGACACCTCATGGATTATTATTAGTTTCCATATTTGTTTATGACATTATCTTTGGGGGTAATGACAAGCTTAGTAAAGCATTTGCAAAAGAAATGCATAATGAATTTGAAATGAGTATGATTGGTCCTATAAAGTACTTTTTTGGACTGAATGTAAAACAAATAGATAAAGGTATATTCATTAATCAGTCAAAATATGTGAAGGAAATACTGAAGACTTTTCAAATGGATGACTGTAAGCTAGTATGCACTCCCATGATAAAAAGAAGCAAGCTTTCAAAAGATGATGATTCCATAGTAGTTGATAAGACATTATACAAATATATGATTGGTAAACTCATTTATCTAACTCAATCTAGACCTGACATATCTAATGTAGTTGGCATTCTTGGAAGGTTTGTAGCTAAACCCAAGCAGAATCACTTAATGGAAATCAAGAGGATATTCAGATATCTAAAGGGAACTATAGACTATGGTTTATGGTATCCTAAATTAGAGAATGTACAACTTCATGTGTACACTAATGCAGATTGGGTAGGTTGTATTGATGATAGGAAGAGCACGTTAGGAGGAGAAATATTTCTTGGAGATAGGTTGGGTTCTTGGATAAGCAAGAAGCAGAACTATATTTCTCAGTAAACAGTAGAATCTGAATATGTTGCAGCAACACTAAATTATTCAACCATGGTTTAGATCAAGCAGATGGTTAAAGAATTTGGCATTTAGGTTGATTATCCAATTTTTATTCACTATGATAATACTAGCACTATCAACATGTCTAAGAACCCTATGATGCACGCAAAGACAAAATGCATAGAGATCAAGTACCATTTCTTAAGAGAAAAGGTTGCAGAAAAAGAAGTTAAATTGGACTATGTGAGCACCAAAGAACAGTTGGCAGATATTTTCACAAAGCCCTTATCAAAGGATACTTTTGAGTATCTCAAGGAGAAGTTGGAAGTAATTCCCTCTCCTGAGTCTGTTTAGAAGAAGCAGCAAGGACATCAGTCATTAAGTGACTGATGAATGGTTGACTACTCTACTTCTGGAGTAGTACCTGTGCCTAATGGTTTATGGTGCCCTTTTCCATTGATGTCAAATGGGGATTATATAGTAAGGGAGAGTATGTACTAAGGGGGAGCATATACTCTGGGGGAGTATATACATTGAACAAAAACACAGTCAGATAAACTACAGTAATTTAGAGAAATCTTTGATGAGGATATTGAGAAGATTGTAAATGAAAGGGGACACCATGAATAGAGGATGTTTTTGATATCATATGTTTCCATCAATGTCAAAGGGGGAGATTGTTGGAGATTTGATTCTGAGTAGTTGATTGATTGTATGTTTGTCATTGATGACAACATATAATACACAGTAGTAATTCTGTATGTAATTATTAGAATGATGATATGAAGACTTGCATGGATAGATACATGTTGTTGACATGTTTATTATGTTATGTTCATACATGCAGACCCAGATATGATGTTTCAGTAAAGTTATGTAATTCTATTATTGGCAGTTACAGTTTTGGAAGTATAACTGTTTAGGGCCGATGTATATAACATGTTTCTTGAGTTGTGCCTATCTTCAGGATATGCATGTGTATATTCATGTTTAGTTATGAGTTGATGATATTCATCTAAAGGCACCAAAAATTTTTCAAGAAGATTGCAAAGTTAGAGTTAATTTGGTGAGGCCGACTTAGTGAAGCCTCACGTCTATTCAGTTTATACTTGTGTGGTTGTAATTATGCTTGTGTGCTTAGTAGAGCCAACAAGGATGTTATGAAGAGTTGTCTAACAGGTCCCATGATCTCATACTTTGAGTAAGATACTTATATCAAGTCAAATGTGACACGCTAAGTGTGAATGATACAAAAAGAGAAGAAAGATGTACAGAGTAGATTATCAGAGCTGGTTCATTCATCAAGAGTCTATGTGAAGAAGTAAAAGATTGTAATACACTAGAATTGATCAAGATAGTAGGTCTACTCTATAGTTCATCATTGGATATTGTGCATATCTATTATACAGAAGGTTGTAGCCTTCACCATCAATCAATGAGCTTTTGGACAGTGAGTCCACCATCCCTAACGGGGTTATTTGTAAAAGACTCCTAACAGGGTCCGACCCTTAACTAGGCCACTATACTTATTGCATTGTAAAGTACAACTCCTAACAGGGTTGAGATATCTTCTAATAGGGATTACTATAAACAATTATAGTTCATTGTGGGTGTTAATTCCCACCGGGGTTTTTACCATTTGGTTTGCCCGTAGTCAAATTGTGTGTTGTGTATTGTGTTATTTGATTAAGCATTTACTTTTTTGTATTATGAAGTTAAAGAAGAAAATATTTAAAGTTATTGATAACTGATTCACACCCCTCTCTCAGTTATCCTTTGGGACTATTCTAACAATACCTAATTCTGTTGATATTCTCTTCTCAATTTCTCTTTTTTTCTCTTCCTTTTCAATAAATCCTACAAAGTTGGCATTTTCTCATATGACAAGTTATCAGTGTCCCATTTTGGAATCACTATAACTTCATCTAGTATCACTTCTGTGCTAGGAGACTTGTCTTTCTTCTTGTGTGATTTTTTATTCTTTATCTCTAGTGTGCTGATACTCAATTTTTGCTCATCTTGCAATGTACTGGTGTCACCATCAACTAGAAAAGACTCCTTTTGAGTAATAATTAATAGTTATTCATGTGTATCAGTTATATTAGTTTCATTAAGTGTAAGAGGTGTGACATTTGGTAGTTGTACTAGTGCTTGAATAGCCTCTTGTTCCTTAGTCTCCTGTCTATCCTCGATTCATGTAGTCTTAGTCTCCTTTGTTTCTTCAGCATGAGGTCCTGAGATATCTATTGCATACTTATCTACTTGATCTTCCATGCTCTCATATCCTTCTTCATTAATTTCAAAGGTAGCCTCAATAGGTGAATATAGAATGGTCATTGTTGGCTTACCCTGGTCCTCGACATTTAAATCTTGTGTGTCCTCAACTGTGATTGTGTTGGAGTTGTCAAGTGTTGAATCCACAGTTGATGCATCCTCAACCTTCTTCCTTATTTCTTACTCAAGATTATCTGGCTCATCAATGTCTTCTTTATTGTCAACCTCTACTTGTTCAGATGTGCCTTCATCTGTGTTTTCATTCTTGTCAACTTTTAGTCCAAAAATTTTCTTCCAGATTAATGTGTTATGTTTAACAACCCTTTCAACATCCTTCTTCAATATAGAATATACTCTGAATTTAGGAATAAACATGTTCCTATATTGTTCCATGAACTTTGTTCTTTGCTTTTGTGTCAAATTAGGCATCATTTGGGCTAACACACCTTCTCTTATCTATCTTTCAGTCATATTGGAATACTGCCATCTCTTATCAATATCGTTGAAAAATTCATCAGGGACAAAAATCTCAATTTATAATGGTGTCATCTTGAAATATTCCAAAATTTATATCATTGCATCCTCTATCTTTACCTTATCATTTTTATTCAACTTTTCAAATTTAATGAATTTAAATCTTGGCAAACTTGTAGAACTTTTGATGTTATGGAAAATCTCATCCACATTTGTCAAATGGTTATGTGTGGCCACCTTGAGTTTTTTGATATCATTTATGTCTGTCATCTCCTCATCTTCATCATCATTCTCCAATACATATCTTCTTCCTGGTTTCTTCTTAGGGTGGCTTAGCTCAACCAGAGCTCTCCCCTTCAGCTTTCTTTACTAAAATTTTATTTTGTGGTACGGCTACAGTTGCAATTGTAGATGCCCTTGTTCTTGGTCTTTTTGGGGTAGGAGGAGTAGGCTTCTTCTTAGAAATATCCTTTCTAGTTGGCTCAGCAACCATTATTGCCTTACCCTTCTTTTCAGCAACCACTTCTTCATCCTCACTTTCTTCTGAATCACTAGATTGGTCCTCACCATGACCTTGTATGATCTGAAATGATGCTTTATCCTCTTCTTCTTGACCTAACATTTTCTCAAGATTTTGAACTATCTTATTTCTTTTTGTTGGATGATATCAGATTTGGGTACTGCTTATGTTGTTGATATTCATGTTTTGTGATTTATGTTAACATATGTTTCTATGGAGAGAACAGACTAGTTACTTGACTAATAGAAGTGTACGGACACTGTACGGATGTTTTGGAATGATCAAAGATGGTGTTATGAAGAAGGATGTGTGTTGACCAAATGGTCACTTGGATTTATATTGCATATTGAGGATGTTACAATTGTTTTAGTAAAGACTGGTTTCTGGACTGTAACTGTGATGCTTGACAGAGCGGGTCTCTGTATTTTGGGTATATCTTACAGGAAAAGATATATCAGGTGATGCAAGCTTATTGAATGACACAGGAGATATTGAGGAATGTTGGCTATTGATCAATTTTTTTGAGAATTTTAGTGATGTCAGCTATGGTGTGTACTTAGGAGGAGACTTCTGTTGGTGGTCGACTTCAGAGATGTTGCGTGTATTATGAATTGTGAGCGTGGATTATGGATCTTAGAATATAACTGGTGTATTTTAATTGATGTTTACTTGTTTTAGGTACCTTTTGTATCTTAGGAAGGGGTTAAACAATTATTTGTATATTAGAAAGCCTTAATTGGCTGACCTAATCAATTGTTTGTATATTGGGAAAGCTTAATTGGTCAACCTAATGAATTATTATATAAGGGTATCTATGAGAGATCTTTTCCTTTGGAAAGATGTGGTAGAGATTGAAAAGGTAGAGAAGTGTGGAAGTTGCAAGGCTTGTTTGGTTGTTGGATGTAGAGAAAAGTTTGTGATTGTAATACTTCATTGGAATTGGCCAAGCAAAGATAGATGCTATCAGACAGTTCACTGGATTGTATATTCTCTATATACACTTGTTTAGATTGTTAATCCTTGAGGGTGGACATAACCTTCTTTGGACAGTGTGCCTGGGCAATGATCCCACTGTTACTCTTGACTCCTAATAGGGTTTGTCCTTTAATAGGGACTATGTACTGTAATGTTGTAACAAGCTTCTAATAGGACTAAATATTTTAATAGGGATACTATACTCTCAGTACATCATTTGTGGGTGATAATTCCCATCAAAGTTTTACCTTTAACAGGGTTTCCTCAACAACAAGTATTGTTTTTTTGTGTTGGCATTTAATGTGTTATCATTTGCATTACATTTTTGGTTTATAAAGTTTAAAGTTTAATAATCTATATCACAATTGATTCACCCCCCCTCTCAGTTGTCTTGTCGACTGTTATTCCTAACAATTGGTATCAGAACTACTAGTCCTTAGAGAGAAACCTTACAAGCTTGAGGTGATCCTGAAGAGGACTTACTAGAGGGAGGATATTCTAAAATTTGATCCTAAAAACTTTGAGAGTTGGAAGAACAAGATGAGAAAAAAATTTCTATATTTAGGAATTGACTATTGGATGATCATGAAAAAGAAAGAAAAGATAGTGACTATGGATGAATTGGAGAAGGCTAATGAAGATGATAAGAAGATATTTTTATGCAACATGGTTGTAAGGGAATATTTGATCAGTGCACTTTCTGAAGGTGAAATAATAGAAGTAAAAGACTTGGATTATGCACACAAGATTTGGACAAGATTGGAAGCACTGTATATATATAATATGTTTACTAAATAGGCAAAGCTACAAAACTAGAGGACAAAAATGGAATCAATTAAGATGAGAGTGTTGGAAAGTGACATTGCAAGCAATTGTTATTTTGTCATTGATGTCAAACCTTAATTGGTGAGACAATTGTTAACTGTTTGAGTACCATATCTATTGTTGATGAAGAAGATTTAACAAGAAGACCAAGTGAATGGCTGAGTTAAGGCAATTCAAAGGGTACTTGATTAGTTGGCACTCTGGCAAAGTAATTTGTTGCTTATCTTTCAAAGATAGTTTTTCTAGCTGTTATGTGCCGAGCAAGTTTGGCTTGTGCCAAGAAAAGTTACTTGTGACAAGAAAAGTTGCTTGTGCCGAGTAAAGTTTCTTGTGATGAGCAAAAAGTTTCTCAATATTGAGCACCATTGAAATTGCCGAGTGGAAACAGTGATGTTGGCCGACTTAAAGAAATTGGATTAATGATGAGATTTGAGATCTCTGGCTGACTTAGTTAATTTTATTGGGATATGTAATGTTAATTAAAGATTGATCCATGTCATTTAATGTATGGGTAACTATAATTAATGCATGGT
>MU219409.1:345344-366324 GCA_018584345.1 Thuja plicata
GGCTCCTCACAAGGCATCACTTCAGAAGAGTGAAAACTTGGTAGCATGTTACTGGTGGTTTTTCCCATATTGGGTTTCCACGTTAAATACTTGTGTCAACTTGTGTGAATGCTTATGGTTTTATTTACTGTTATGTTACTACAAGCTAATTTCAATTGACAGTAAACTACATGATTAAAGTTGTTGATTTATGCTACTGCTACCGAGTATATCTTAAGTACAGAAAGTTTTTATTTGCTACATCTAGACTTGAGGATAATTGATTCACCCCTCCCCTCTCAGTTATTCTAAATTCATTCTAACAAAGAGAAGATGAGAACATTAGGGCATATGCATAGAGAATTACTAAAGTGGTTACTGGCATCAAAAACTCTAGAGGTACTTACAGTGAAGAAGAATTTATTGCAAAAATACTCAGATCTTTGACACCTATCTACAAAACCAAAGTACAAGCTATAGAGGAGATTATACCTTTGACATTGAACTTCACTAGAGAGATGTTGATTGGAAAGCTAACTAATTTTGAGGCCGCAGAATTGGGAGATTCTTTACCCAAAGTTGAGTCAGCATTTAAGGCGACTGTCCATAAAAAAAAAAAGACCTTATCTGGAAATGTGAACACCAGCAATGGTGACCTATAAAAAGAACTTGGAGACTATGCTGATGAATGGGAATAGATAAAGGAGAAAGAAAGAAAGCTAGATGAAGTGGTAGCACTGATTTCTAGAAGAGAAAAGAGAGGTAAGGGTAGATTTGAAGGCAAGTTACCTTTGAAACATTTTTCATGTAATAAGATTGGTTATTTTGCATCTTGATGTCCTACAAGGGTTCCAAAGCATTAACCTAAGTTTTACAAATCTAAGTATTCAAAAGACAAGGAATTTATTATGAAAGTGAAGGAGTTTCTGATGATGATGTAGATTATGATAAAATCATATTTATTTCTATTAAGGATGATGAACCTATGCATGAAGAAAAATCCTTAGTATCCCATGTTGAAAAGAAATCTGAATGGGTTATAGATAGTGGTTGTTTACATCATATGACTGGAGATAAAAACAAGTTTGGGAGTTTGAAAAGATATGATGGTGGTGTTGTTAGATTTGGTGACAATACTCCTAAGCTTATCATTGGAGTTGGATCTATTTCTCTGGATGGAAAGACTAATACTGACAATGTACTGCTTGTTGATAGACTTAAGCATAATCTGTTGAGTGTTTTACAGTTAGTGGACACAGGCAATCAATTGAAATTTATTGATGGGAAATGTTCTATATGAATTGAAGAAGGAGACTTGATCGCATCTGGTACTAAATCTAGAGGTAATGCATTTAAATTAAACACATCTAAAGCTTCTTGTTTTGTTGTGAAGGTTGATGATAGTTGGTTATGGAACATAAGATTTTTTCATGTTAACTTTGATAACATTGTGAAGGAGAGTATGACAAATGTTGTAAGAGATCTACCTAAGATTGTGAAACCATCTAACACTATGTGTAAAGATTGTGCTATGGGGAAGTAAACTAGAAGCACTTTTAAAAGAAAAGATTATTTAGCAAAAGGGAAGTTAGATTTGGTGCATATATATCTATGTGGTCCTACAAGAACAAGATCTTACTATGGTGAAAGGTACTTTATAATTTTTGTTGATGACTTTTCTATAATGATGTGGGTTACATATTTGAGAGAAAAATCTGAAGCATTTGACAAATTCAAGTTATTCAAAGAAAAAGTTGAGAATGAATCTGGTTTAAAGATAAAATATTTGAGATCAGACAAAGGTGGTGAGTTTACATCAGATTTATTTAATTCCTACTATGAAGAGCATGGAATATTCAGACACACATCTACACCCATGACTCCAAAATAGAATGGGATAGTAGAGAAAAGAAACATAACAATATTAGATGCTGCAAGAATATACTACTAGAAGGAAATGTATCACATGTTCATTGGAGAGAAGCTATTGGTACTCCTATGTACACCTTGAATAGAACCTAGATCAGAGAAGGTACAAGTAAGACTCCTTATGAATTATGGTTTGATCATGCACCTACTATAAAATATTTTAGAATATTTGGTAGTAAATGTTATATCAAGAGAGATGATGAGATAGGAAAGTTTGATGCTAGAAGTAATGAAGGTATTTTCCTTGGTTATTCCACTAAGAGTAAAGTATATAAATGTTTCAATCTGAGATTGAGGAAGTTGATTGAAAGCGCCAATGTGAGGATAGATGAAAATTTTTAGATTCAGGAAAGAATATATGACTGTGGTCAGATTTCAGAGATAAAAGAGGTCACTACTGAACTTGAAGAACCTTTGATGGTTGATAATGAGATTGAAGATGAACTAATTGATCTTACTGAGACTCCTAAGACACTGAGGTATGTTAAGAAGAACCATCCTAAAGATCAAATCATTGGTGATGTAAGTAAAGGTATGGTGACTAGATCTAAAGTTAGAGATGAAATTTGTTTGATTTCTCAAGTTGAAATGAAAACTACTAATGAAGCATGTAGAGATGAATCTTGGAATAAAGCTATGCAAGAAGAAACTTGAACAGATAAAAAAAAAATACTTGGGAATTGGTTTCAAGACATAAGAATAAAAAAGTGAAAGGTACTAAATGGGTTTTTAGAACCAAGATGGATGAGGAAGGAACAATGGTAAGAAATAAGGCTAGACTAGTTTGTAAAGGCTATTCGCAACAAGAAGGCATAGATTTTGAAGAAACATTTGCTCCTATTACTAGATTAGAAGTTGTTAGATTATTTCTTGCTTATGTCGCACATAAAGAATTTAAAGTATATTAGATGGATCTGAAGTTAGCATTCTTGAATGGAGACTTGGAAGAAGAATTATACATAGAGAAACCTAATGGATTTCCTCTAACAGACAATGAAGACATGGTTTGCAAGTTGAAGAAAGAACTGTATGGACTGAAACAAACACCGAGAGCATGGTATGCAAGACTGGATGAGTACTTACTTTGTCTTGGTTTCAGGAAAGGTAATGTAGATAGTAATTTATACTTAAGAACTAATGAAGACATAATCTTAATCATAGAAGTTTTTGTTGATGATATCATTTTTTGAGGCAATGATAAGATGAGTAAGAAATTCTCTAAAGAAATGGAAAATGAATTTGAGATGTCAATGATTGGTGAGATGAAATTTTTTCTTGGTTTACAAAATAATCAGAATAAGAATGGTATTTTTATATCTCATACCAAGTATCTTAAGGAAATGTTGAAAAAGTTTAGAATGGAAGATTGTAAACCTGTTGGGATACGCATGATGATTGGATATAGGATGACTAGTAATGATGAGACTCAAAGTGTTTTTAAAACAAAGTATAGATTGATGCTTGGTGGTCTACAATATCTAATTCACACTAGACCAGATATTTCCAATGCAGTTGGGATTATGGAAAGATATCAAGCAGATCCTAAAGAGACACCTTGCTACTCTGAAAGAATTTTTAGATATTTGAAAGGAACAATAGAATATGGATTATGGTATGAAAAATTAGATGACTTTATTTTACAGGCTTATACTGATCCTGATTGGGTAGGTAATGTGGATGACAGAAAGAGTACAAGTGGTGGAGCATTTTTCCTTGGGAAAAGGCTAGTTTCTTGGTTGAGAAAGAAGCATGACTATATTGCTCAGTCTACTAGTAAATCAAAGTATGTTGCTACTGCAATAAATTATACACAAGTTATTTGGATGAAACAAATTCTAAAGGACATTGGAATAATTTTTGAAGAGCCAGTGGTTATTCATTGTGATAACACTAGCATAGTGAATATGTCAAATAATCTTGTAATGCATTCAAAGACTAAGCATATTTCTATTAAGTATCATTTTTTGAGGGAGAAGGTAGAAGAGAAAGAGTTTAGAATGGAGTATATTAGCACAAAGGAATGGATAGCAGATATATTTACAAAACCTTTGCCAAAAGATTCTTTTGAATACCTCAGAAGCATCCTTGGGGTGAGAGCCCCTTTGAGTGGTAATTAATTGATGTAGTCATGCATCAGTCCAGTGACTTTCAGAGCTATATCATTTTTTGGACTTTATGTATGGATCTACTCCTTAGGGGGAGTGATCACAGGAACACTATCGAGCATATTTGGGTGATTTTTCACCTGGATGATAGACATGAAGATTTGAAAAATCTACACCTTACAGAAGATTACAGATGAGTTATGGCACCTTTTTCCATTTTTTCAAAAGGGGGAAAGATTCTGTGTGAAAATCCCTACTATTTTGGGGAGATTTCTATTGAGGATATTGGGAAGATTGTATTAAGAGAAATTAATTTTTGGGTTGATGGATTTTACCATATGTTTCTATCAATGCCAAAGGGGGATATTGTTGGATAATATCAGATTTGGGTACTGATTATGCTGTTGATATTCATGTTTTTTCACTGATGTCAACATATACTTTTATGGAGAGAATAGACTGGTTACTTGACTGACAAAAGTGTACAAACACTGTACAGATGTTTCAAAATGATCAAAGATGGTGATATGAAGAAGGATGTGTCTTGACCTTACTCCTAAGGTTTCTTGGCTTTATATTGCATATTGAGGATGTTACAATTGTTTTAGTTAAGACTGGTTTCTGGACTGTAACTCTGATGCTTGAGCGAGCAGGTCTCTATATTTTGGGTATATCTTACAAGAAAAGATATTTCAGGTGATGCAAGCTAATTGAATGATAGAGGACATATTGAGGAATTTTGGTTATTGATCAATTGCCATGAGAATGTTGGTGATGTCAGCTGTGGCGTGTATTCTAGAGGAGACTTATTTTGGTGGCTGACTTTAGAGATGTAGCATGTATTATGAACTGTGAGCATGGAGTGTGGATCTTGGGATATAACTGATGTTTACTTTTTTTAGGTACCTTGTGTATCTTAGAAAGGGGTTAAACAATTATTTGTATATTGGAAATCCTTAATTGGCTGACCTAATCAATTGTTTACATATATTGGGAAAGCTTAATTGGTTGACCTAAAATTATTATAAAAGGGTATATATGAGAGATATTTTATTTTGGAAAGATGTGGTAGAGATTAAAAAGGTAGAGAAGTGTGGAAGCTGCAAGGCTTGTTTGGCTGCTGGATGTAGAGAAAAGTTTGTGATTGTAATACTTCATTGGAATTGGCCAAGCAAAGATATTTTCTATCAGATAGTTAACTGGATTGTTTATTATCTATATACACTTGTTCAGATTGTTAATCCTTGAGGGTGGACTTAACCTTCTTTGGGCAGTGTGCCTAGGTAGTGAGCCCACTGTTACTCTTGACTCTTAATAGGGTTTGTCCTTTAATAGGGAACATGTACTATAATGTTGTAACAAGATCCTAACAATTCTAAATCTTTTAATAGGGATAATATCCTCTCAGTACATCATTTGTGGGTGCTAATTCCCATAGGGGTTTTACCTTTAACAGGGTTTCCTCGACAATAAGTATTATGTTATTGTGTTGGCATTTACTGTGTTATCATTCACATTGTAGTTTTGGTTTATAAAGTTTAAAGTTTAACAATCTATATCACAACTAATTCACCCCCCTCTCAGTTTTCTTATGGACTGTTATTCCTAACACTTTTTATCTCCAAGGTTGTAGGCTTCAATCCCATGGTTATCTTAGATTTGGCTTCTTCATACCTCCCAAATGTCTTAGCATTTTTGTCAATTTATTCTGAGAGTAAAGTTGTGATTGCTGCAGATGTTTCATCAATATTTACCTCATAGGGAAATGGACTCAACCATACTACCCTCACTACAACAGATTGTACATATGTAAAAACAGTGTCAATAAGGAAATAAACATCATCATAATATTTCTCAACTAATGATATAGAGATTTCGCTCCTTATCCTCATTTTCTTCTTAAATTCAACAAATTAATTTTCCATAACACTATCAAAGTTTTCTCCTAATTGCTGAATAAAATCATTTATCTACAATGTCATTGGTCATTCTTGACTCTAGAAAACATCTCCTAAGGTAGGAAAAGTATTTTAAATATAGAAAAATATTCAGACTATCACAGATCCAAACTTACACATTTAGCTCTTTGCTTTCCTAATTGATGATAAATTATTTTCCACTTGAGTCATTTGCAGCTCGGCAAGATCATGTGTGATCCTTCTTTACTATCTTCATGCCTAGTCAATTGTAATACATGGAACACAATCCAATCTTCTTGACTTATAAAACTTGTGTGCTATAACTCTTACTATAAAGCCGATTTCAAGATCTATGATTGTAGAAATTGTCATTCCTCATTTGTTCCATTCTACCATAGTGTTTGCATGAATCACTTCTTCACTCTGACATCACATAGTTCTCTTTCCTTGTAGAATAGGGTATCCAATAAATTGGTGGATGATTTCCTTGGTGATTTTTATTGGCCCATTCTCTAACCATAAATGTATGTCATGAAATCTTCTCAGAACTATTCTAATCCATTCCACTTTGAAGTTGTGAGGGAAGTCTAGGGCACGAACTAACGCTTTGTCAGCAATGTCTTGGTGTTCAGCCTTCAATGCTCCATTTTTGTACACTTTTTTATATTCTCCCCTCAACTCATAATCTCCAATCTCACTTTGTACATGTAGAATTCCCTCACATCATGAATCATTAAAACCTTTAGCGGGATCCATGACAAGGCTCCCAAAATATCTCCCTTAATCCCAATCTCAGGTACAACTCAAAAACTTGGTGGTTCACATACATCACTCTTAAACAATTGAACATTATTTACCTCATTTTCTTTCTTCTTCACTCTATAAAATGAACTAGTAGCCATTTCTTCAAGTTAGGGTTTGTAATACAGATTTTGAGTAACCTGGCAACAACCAGTCTTATCAATGCTTCACAGTATTTATTGATGATACACTGTTGAATATTCACATAATTCACACAAATCACACTTTCAATCTCCTTTGAATCACTTTTCAAGTTCTCTAGTCTCTTTTTGAAATGAAAATGAATGTAAAAATTCATTATATAGACTTGAATGGTTGAATTAGGTCTTCAAAAAATACTCTGTACACTAGTAAGTACAAAACAATTGTCTCGATCCTTGTATAATAGCTCAGTTAAATCATTCCATCACTCGGTCAAAATTGTGACTCATTCATTATCAACACTTCCACACTTAGCTTGGTTAATATATCACCTTGGTCATTATGGGGGCTCATTACATACTAATACTGATGCTCGACACAAATTGTGTATATTAATTCTTTTCTCAGTTGTTGCCTTAGATCTGTCATAATGCATCTTGAATTATGTTGATATGGACTTTAATACATCTAATGTTAGGAAGTGGTGTTAGATATAGCATTTTTAAAAAAAATTCCTTACACACCTTTCCTTAATTGGAAGTAGTGTGATCACCTAATCCATTGAATTAGGTGATCTCAGCTTCACTAGTTCCACTACTTCTCACTTCTTCTTTCTAACTCCATAACTGATTCATCTGGTTCTTTATCTGATCCATAGTAGGTGTTGGTGCTCTGGTCTTGAAGTCTCTTCTTGTATCACCAATCTTATGACAACTATAATAGACCAAACTTCCATTCATCCAACTCTTGGATTTACCTCTAAAGTGTGTCCTTATATAATTTTCTACAATATGACCATATTCACCACAATAATGACAACTATGTCTTGTATTGTAATCCCAATTGAATGTGTTACCTTTCCTAGGATCATTACCTTGTTTCTTGGATGTCCACTTAGATTTTTCATTGGATTTGCAGTCTTGGGAAATATGACCATAATTCTATCAATTGTACCAATGTCCTTGAAATTGAGGTGTAGTAGGTGTAATGCTAGTCTTTGACCTGCATTCATGTGCCTGATGTCCATGACTCTTACAGTTAAAGAAATATCCATTAAATTTAGGCTTGGGATTAGAATTACCATTCTTGCTTCTACAAATGTTTGTTGTGTGTCCTGGTTTCCCACAATGATGGTGTAGACACCTAACAATGGTTTGAGTTTGCTAGTCTATGTGTTTTAACATTTTTAGCATTATAATCAAAATGTTGTTTTGCGACCTAATTATTCCTCTCTATTGTGCATATGATATTTATTATATGACAACATTTTTTCTTTCGTCGATGATTGAATATTGCAAAATTGTTCAATTATTTACTAATATTGCTACTTTCTTTATCCAATCGATCATTTTTCTAATCAGTTCTGATCAACCTTAAACCAATCCTATTCGATCCTAAACCTATCCTATTTGATCCTAAATGGATCCTATTCAATCCTAAACCATTCCAAATCATCCTAAATCAATTCAAACCTATTCTATTCCATTCCTAATCATTTTTAGAATTGTTTGGACTCGTTCTAACCATTCTAGGGCATTGTCCTAGATCATCAATGCCTAATTAACCCAATTTCCAAATCGATCAAACCCTATTCCAAATTCAATCAATCTTGTCATCATTCTAGGAGTATTCTCTAAGATCATCGATTCTTAGTATCCCTTTAATCATCTATTTGATAACATTGACAAAGTTCATTGATGTTATCATTATCAATCTATCATTATCAATTCAATAGTGTTTTCCATGTTCATCAATATTATTTCTGATCATTATTATTTTGGGAACATTGTCCAAGTTCATTGATGTTTCCCCATTTCTATTTCAATCCTATGGTTTCATCAAATTTCATTGGAGCTATTCAACCATTTCCAAACATCATTATTCGAGCGCATTTTCAAAGCTCATCGATGCCTCGTGATTTCCTAAACTATTCTAGAATCCTTGAAATTGATCCTAATCCTTATAAATATTATCAAAATCATTTCAATTTAACATTAATACCTTCAATTTGGTCAATAATTCACTAATATATCATGTTGGGATGAATAAACTAAGGTTTGTCCCTATTCTTTATGAATAAATCATATTTATTCATTCTTATCCTAAGTCTTCACAATTAATTAATTTTTAATTAATTAATTGGCTAATTCTAATTTATGGGATTTTATAATTTCATAAATGCTAATTTTGATTTGTGAGGAATATTAATTTATTTATTGAATTAAATCCTCCCAATCTCACCTAATTTGTCATATCCATTAATTGAGGTCCACATCCCTATTAAGGTGCTTCATGATATCTTCAATATTTCTTCATTCAGTTTCCCCCTAATCATGCTTCCAAAATCCTACCTTGTTTTCCCTCTATTATGCATTGATTTTATGCATTCTAATTCACCAAATTGTCTCTTATTTCTATAAATTGAGATTAAATTCTCTCTTTGAAGTTAGAACCACTATCTCCTAGTATTCTCACTATCAATTTGTGCTTTCAAGTTATTTGTGCAATTTTTTCATTAACAAAAGAGCAACACATAATCTATCTCATGGCGAAGAAAGGAGTACATGGGAGCTACATTTGAAGGGAGTTTTAAGTGTTTTCATGCTTTATGTTATACTCTCATTTCAAATGGTTTTCATGATAGATTAGATAGGTTTGCATGTCTTTAGGGTTTTGTGGTTTTCTTTATATGCTTCTTATGCCTTTTTATGGTGTTATATTTGGTGAACCCGACGTGAACATGCTAAAAATTTGGTAAATTTATTTGTATGCAGGTTTTCTTTACTGTTTTGTTGTTGCATGTAGGTTTTCAATGATTGGATCATATCTCGTAAATGGCTTGGAATGTTTTTATGAATTTTTTATTGTAGGTTGGGGATGGTATCAGGAGCGTACAGTTTGAAAATCAGATTTTTCTGATTAATTTTGTACACTTTATTTTGTTTTTATGAATTCTCATAAAAACTTAATTTCAAGTGCACATTAACGAATTGCTTTAAAAAAAATTTATTTCTGGAAATATCTTTAAAATCTAAATGAGGTCTATTCTCTGAGTTTTTGATTTTCTGACAAATAATGACCAAAATAAATAGATCTTTAAAAACTAATCTATTTTGAAAAATAGGGTCCCTAGGGCCCAAATTAAGGAATTTTTTGAAAATTCTTACATTTTTGGAAAGCTCACTGATTTTTAAGAGGGCTTATTTGTTTCCATTTCTAATTTTATGGTCTAGAGATATATATAAAAATTAGATCCTAATGACTAGGTAAAAAACATAAAAAAATTAAGGTGCACTTGTTCCAATTACAATTGATTTGTATGATTTTCCTTTGTATGCATGTTTTTTGTGTTACTGATGATATGTGTAGAACTTTGGCAATTGTGGGATGAAGAAAAATTGAGAAAAATACTAATGTATCTAATGCAACATGTTTGACGAAGACCTTGCATGCTTTCGTAAAACTTTTATGTCTGCATTTTGAAACACTTTAGTTTGGTGGTTAAAAAGAATCATTTATTTCATGTGTCTGAAGTGTCTTTTAGATTTTAAAACCTAATAATTATATGAACATATCCTCTCCCCTCTCCTTTGTGGATCTTGGGTGTAAGAGAAACTCATATAATTTTTTTATTGTGGCTACCTCCCGAGAGCTTTAGCAGAGCCGATGAGAGTGGATTCCCCAACCGGTAATAGGCTAAAGCCAAGCCCTTCCAAACTGGTATATAAAAAATGTCATTTTGATTAATCTCATAGTGAACAGGTCTTGATTATTTTATACTAGGAAGAATATCTCCCTTAGTACCCTTGTGGTGCAAAAAAACCTACAGAAGGTGACTTATGTAGGCTGAGAGGCCTCCATAATGGAGCTAATCTATCACACATATAACCACCTGAACAGATGATTTGGCTAAAAATATTTGTTATATTATCCAAAAACCCTCTATCTATTGGGACATAAGCTTAGAGACCAACTAATACACCCCACACTTTCACAGCTATTAGTCAAGACAACAATCCCTTGGGAAGTGATGACCCTTGGGATTCGAAGCTTGGAGTGCCTGAGAAGTAAGTGCACTGTAAGGAGGAGCTTGTGCCTCCAAGCTTCTAATTTGTCTGCTATTAGTAAGCGTGAATGAACTTTGTTCAAGTGGGGATTCAACAGATATTGTCCTTTCCATCCTTAGGTTATGATGTGTTTGTTTCAATTTTACAACAACCCTTCTTCACAACGTATCTTGTGTGGGTGTTTCAACATTTTAAAGAGCAATTTCAAAAACACTCCTAAGCATTCTATTCTCACCCCAAACATTCCAAAAATTTCAAAAAACATTACCAAACATTCTTGAACACTTTGCTTCTTCCAAAAACACCTTGTTTCAAAACATTGTGAACATAAGGAGACCAAACATATTTATCTTGGAGCCTTGTGGTTTGCTTCATTCTTGCATATTCATAGCATAGTCCCTTTTGCATATGTTGTATTAGTATCCTTGCATTTTCAATCTTAATCCTCTTGCATTAGGCTCGCATCATAATAGTATATTGCCTTGAAAAATCCTCAGATTTCATTTAGAACCTTTTTCCAAAAACTTTCTAAAATCCCAAAGGAATTCAAATTTTAGGGTCTTACCTTATGTCATTCAAGAAAGAATCTTGACTTGGTCACTTTTGTCCCTATAAAAAATTTCCCCCTATCAATTGGTCTCAGTCCATCTTTTCCATGTTGGATTGGACCTAATCCCTTTTTAATCCTTTCTCAAATTGATCCCTTTTTAAAGTCAAGATTCCTATTTAGTCTCTTAAGGTTAGGCTCTTAGGTTTGCAATTTCCAAAGATTTTTCAAATCCAAAAAAAATCAACTGCATTAAGCCATAGGTTGCTTTGCATAAAATCATCCAAAGTCCAAATTTGTATTTGCATAAGGTCCTTTCATATTTAGGTTGCATTTTCATCCTAAAAGTCTCTCAAAAAAGTAAAAAATCTTGCATTTACAAATAGTCATCATGTCAATCTTCACTAGGTTCCAAGCATCCAAAAGGCAACAAGAAACTTATCAACTCATATTTCCATTGAAAGGAAAATCACAATTACCTTTTGATCAAAGATAAGATATACCTTTGCAACACCAATATTTTGAGCCAAAACAAATGACATCAACACAACCAAGCAATCAATTACATCAAGTCCATGCAAACATGATTCAAAAGTTACAAACAAAGTTGGACAAAGAAAATAATATCTTGGAAGAGAAGGTAGAAAAGATGACAATGAGAGAAGGTAGAAATGATGATAAAAAGTAGAAAGTAGATGGCCAAACTCATTGGATGTCCAAGTGAATCTTTTGGTGAAATTGACATACAATCTCTCATTAAGAAATCAAAGATACCAAAACTTATTTTACAACTCAATGAGGAAAATGAAAAATTTAACAAAGCCCAATTCAATCATGTGCAAGAGCCAACATTTTTCAACCAAGTCCCAGATTATGGTAAATTCAATCAAGTTTCAAATCAATCTCCATATGCTCAAATTTCCAATCAATCAGTCAATCAAGCTCCCAAACAAACCTTTCAACTAGTGCGTGGCATAATTCAATTGGGGCCACCACCTAATTATGAACCGATCTTCATTCCAATGCAACCAAGCGTTCCTCAAGAAACCAAACAAGCTCTTGTGCCAACCATGCAAACAAGTCAATAAATATCAAGGTCACCAATAATTTTGCATTCAAGAACATTTTCTAGTGATAAAGTCCCTTCTATGTCCTCAAATCAATCATTTTTTCTCAAACAAGGACAAGTTCAAATATGACACCTTTTGGACATGAACCAAGAATAATCAACGAGAAACCTTTTTTTTTAACATACTCACTCCAAAAGTTTTGTAAAAAATTTAAATAATGATGAGGTATCACCAACAAGATCAATCAAGCAACGCAAATTCAAATCTAAAGTTTTAAAGAATTTGTTTCAAAAATTGGATCCTATAAATGAATTGGATGACACAAATAATTCACTTGTGTCTGGCAATGACTCATCCCAAAAAAATCACATGGATGATATATGTACTTCGTCTCAATAAATTGACCTTCAAGAAACATCCATGTTTCCCTCCAGTCCTTCATCCCTACAAACTTCAAAAGAGCAATTTCCCCCAGCCCCATCAAGTGATTCTTCCAACAATGCAACCTTCCAATGGCTATCCTCAGAATAAATCCAAGCTAGTCCTATCCATAGTCCAAGTTCCTTCTAAAAAATTCTACCATTCCCTCCAATTTCAATCAAGCCTATTCATGAGAGTTTCATCCAAAGTCCATCTCTCTCATGTCCAAACATTGACCCCTTTCAAGAATCCCCCTTACATGTCCAAATCCATATCCCATGTCAAGAGGATGATACAAAGCATGAAGAAACATGTCTAAAAACATATCAAGATAAAGATCCCAATGATGACCAATCCCCCCAATTTTTGAGCAAGAGCCCATTCCCCTTGAGCCTCATGATGATCTTATTATCCCTAACTCTCATATTCAAGATGATCCCCTTCCATTCCCAAACCAAATTGTTCTTCCAAATCCCATTGACCTTCCACTTCCTAAGCAAGATCATGATCTCCCTTACATGTCTTCCCAAGATCCCTTTCCAAGTCAAGATCAAGGTGTCCATGCACCTTCTTGTCCTCCAAAATATCCCATCATCCCTTTGGAAATATCCCATTATTCCTCTAGATCCTGCTCAAGATCCATCCATCCATTCTTCTCCTTTTCCTAATCCTTCAAATCCCCCTTGTGATCCAAGCACATATATGCAAGTTGTTCATGAACCCCTTACACTTAAAATGGGTTCCCCTAGTTCTATTGAGTCTATTCCACCTCATGGTCCTATAAGCTCTTCCATATCATACACACCTCATAATAATGGACTCGTGTCTTGTAGAAACTATCCTACTAGTCAAAGTAAGCATTATCAAGTCAAAGGGTTAGACCTTCATGCCAAAGATATATTACAACCCTTCTATGTCAAAGAAAATTTTCATGACCATTGTCTTAATAAAAATTCTCTATCTCAAGGCATTGGTATCCCTTCCAAATCCAAATCTAGGTGTATACCTCCCCCTTCAACCCTTCCATCCATCCTAGGTCCATATATTACTCCCTCCACTAGTTCACAATCCCCTTACCCTTTCCCACATGCAAGTCAGCAAAGGCATACACCCTGGAGAACCTTCCATCCATTGAAAATTCCTTCATACAATTCCTATCCATCCATGGATTCCATTCCCTTTCAAAGCAATTTGAATTCCAAGAATAAAATCCAAAAATCAAGCAATCCACATGCTATCAAGAATCAACACGTCCAATATAATCGACATGTACAAAAAAAGAAAAATGTGATCCTAAAAGAAAATTCCAAAAGGCTAGAAAGGTCCACTAAACAAAAAGAAAAATTAAAGTCCATATGGGTTCCAAAATCCATAGTGCAAGCAATACATTCAAAGGACCCTTAAAAAAAATGAAAAATCAAACTACATGTGGATTCCCAAGAAGCTTCTTGAAGCATAATGTCCTAAAGAAAAATCAAAACTAGCATCCAAAGTTGCTATCCCTCCATCTAAGTGTCTTCCATCTTCCAAATCCATTTTGGGTCCTTGTGTCCCAAAATCCATACCCATTACTCCATTAATCCTTCAAACTCCAAAATCTATTTTTCCTCCATCACTCCACCACCCCTCAAGGCATGTGCCATTGTTGTTCTTGTATCCATTTCCATCCATTCAATATCCATCCTTCTTTCACCCCCTCCATCATCCAAGACCTATTTTCCAACATTTTCTCTATCTTATCCAATCCTTTTCATAAACCTTACCCATCCTTATCCAATCATCCACTTCATATCCCTTTGTCATTACCCTACCAACGTCTTTGCACAATTTATTTCAAAAGAATATTTTAAAGAGTAAGGCACTTGATTCCTCTGTCCATGTCATTTCATGTGTCCAATTTTTTTTCCAAAAAGTCAAAAAGCCAAAAAAAAGAGGTAAACATTTTGAAAAAAAAAATGAAAAAGACAAAAGTTGCCCTGATGAAAACCTGGCAAACAGGCATCTTGGTAACACAAAAAAAAAAGAGTCAAGAGAAATAATTTTGTCCAATAGTGAAAACCTGACAAATAGGTGCTTTGGGAAAGTACCATGATGAAAACCTGGCAACTAGGCTTCATGTGTAATTCTATGAACTTCTTGCAGTCTATACTTGGGGGCAGATTTCATGGGTGTTATCCTCCATTACTCCTATCATTATCCTCCATTATCCCCATCATTTCCTCCATTATCCTATGTCTATCATATCCATTATCCTATCCCCTTTTCCCCAAATTTTACCTTGACATGGTTACAAATCTTCCTTGAAGCATCACATGTCCTATCAACACCCATATATCTCGTATCCCTCATTGATATTTCTTATCCTATCCATATCTTATCATTATTCTTTTGACATCCTAACATTTTTCTTATCCAACTCCCTATCTTGGTCTTGATTAAAATAAGGAAACTAAATTCAGGAAACATTTTTCCAACAAACCTCTTGACATGTCCATTCCCCACATGCCATTCAGTTCACCATTTCATCACCCTATCATTTTCTTAACTAGTCCCTTTGCTTGGAACAAAAATTGTTATCCCATTTCTTGGATATTCCTTGGCACCTAAATAGATGCCATGCAAGTGACCCTTGGCCTTCATCCATCTACCAGTCTATTTCCCCTTTGACAATGTCCCTGCCTTGCTAGACACTAGGGGCAATTCAAATCTTGAACCTTGTAACTATCTTAATGACCTGAAAAAATCCTAAAAATCCAAATAAGAAGCTCAAAATCCAGAACATTTATATAATGTCCTGAAAAAATTCCAAAAAAATCAAATAATGTCCTGGAAAAACCCCTAAAAAATCAAATACGATCCTGTAAAAATTATAAAAATTGTAAAAAGACTTGAAGAAAAGATCATCAGAATAAAATTCAAATATCTTAAAAACCCTAAAAATTGCAAAAAGCTTCTTCAAAAATCTACAATAAATTTTTACATACTTGTCTTTCTTTTGTGTAACAATCATAATGTTTCTAAACATCCACGACAGATTCATCATTCTGTGCTTAATGAAATTATGTTCTCACAAGCATGATCTGAATCATTATGACTCAACCTTCAACCTATTTGGACTTGTTTGATCTTTCAATCTTTGCTATCAACTAATCAATATGTCCAATTTATCAATCAATTATCCAATTAGTCAATTTCCAAACTAAGCTATCAAACAAAGAAAATTTAATGCAAGTGACAAAAAGATCAAAATGGCTGTTGGCTCACATTATTTCAGTGAGTGTTTTTATCTTTCATTGATTTTTATTGTTTTGCTTTGTCTTCTTCCTGTTTGATGATCTCATGAAATTCTGGGGCATGTCTGTTATATGCTTCAGGATGGAGAAGATCATCCTTTGTTTTCATCATATTTATTTACGCAAAAGGATGGCTTTCTCATTCTGGATTTTGTACCATGATGCGCTACATCTGGTTTTGCAATATCAAAATAAGCTCTTATGACCTAATTGCACTTCTGAAAGCCAAAATCTTTCTATCTTACTAACATTTCTTGATCTAATTTCAGCTTTTTGATAACATTTCTTCCGTTAGTCCTCGTAGTTATCTTGGTCTAGTACTCTGGTATATCAAAAACATGTGCATCATGCATACATGCATTCATAAAAGGGAAAAACACCAAAAACATGTGCATTTTTGCATTCATTCATAAACATACATTTACATTTTGCATCCATAATATATATATATATATATATATATATATATATATATATATATATATATATTGCATAACAAAGGACATACATTGCAATAGCTAAGCATCATCATATAAAAAGAAAGTAAAATCATGTACATAAGCGTTCATCATGTTCATCATAAAGTAGCTGCATATATATATATATATATATATATATATCTCAAAAAATTATCAGAGTACAAAAATCAAGGTGTCTGTATACACTGAGGCCCACAGGCTCATAATCTATAACATGTCTATCAAAAGTATCCCTCTACTAAAGAGAATCTCTTTTCAACCCATGCTCTCTTAGTCCTCCTGATCCCTCTCCTATTTGGAAGATGAGGCTCCCCCTGTCTGATGCCCTCTCTGTCCTGATCTAGGTAGCCCCATCTGTCCCAACACTCCCCCACTACTTTGTGTCCTACAAGAATGTGATCTACTAGATGACACTCTGTAAATCATGCACACTTCTCTTGTGACACATCTCTCCTTTACATGTCCTTCCAATACTATGAATCTGCTCAAGCATCCCCTAACATCTCTGCTACCCCATGTGCATTGGCATCTGTAATGGTACTAATGAACTGTTGTGACTCCTCCTCAAATCTCTTTGCCCTAGACATAGCTGTATCTCGAGAGGCAATCAATGCATCCCTCTCTACTATCAATCTGTCCATCTATGCTGTGAGCAATGATTTCTCAGCAACCCATAACGCTTTCTCTACAACCCATGCAGCTCTATATGTGTCTCTCTCAAGTTCTAATCAGTCTATTTGGCTCGTAAGCTCTGCAATGCGCTGTCTTTGATCCTCAAATCGGTCATCAAGCACCTACATGTCATCCTTATGTAGTGGATCATCCTTGTCCTCATCCATCTACATTGGCATATCACCGAGATCCTTGTCAGCATCATCCCCATCCTCATCCTCCTCATCATCCTCCTCATCATCCTCTGCATCCTCCTAATCCTCATCCTCCTCCTCCATGCTCTTAGTCTTGGCCATCTGCACTCTTGGTACTGACACCCCTAGATCTGTCAGAGGAATAGGCCTATGCTTAGCAAACCATTGATCATACTCCTCTGTAGTCCCTTCATGTGATATATCTGCACCTACTCCCCATCGTCTAGGCCATAACTACTCAAACTCTATGTATGTCACCTGTGTCTGGAGTGCTATAACCTAGCCCCTGACCTTAGCCATCGATCATGCAAACAAAGTTGTACCTATTGGTACTCCCTACCTCTCTCCAAACTATCTATGCACTCTCTCTCATAGCCAAATCTCGATCACCATGTGACCCATGATGATCCTCCTAATGATGTACCTCTCATGTCGACAGTAGGGTAGGTGCGCTCTATCATCATCCCATCCAGGGAAATCGCTATATGGTCACCATGTGAAATCCCTAAGTAGGTCAATCTCATGCCTAAAATATAATGTGTCCCAGCAGACCCTATGCAAGTGCTCCCTAATAATAGTACACATATGGCATGTCTAACTATACAATCCTCTGTGCAATGGGTCGAAAGACTACTATGTGCTCATATGCCCAAACCTGCAGCAGTGTGATCCCACTACTGATAGATAATCCTCCCCTATATGCTAACTGATGGAGCTAGTAGTACATCATCACCAACATACATGGGCCCCATGTGAACACTATACCCTCCACGATCATGTGCTGTAGAACTCTCCCCCAGCCGATAGGGAATCCGTGGCCTTGTTTGTCAGGAACTAGTAGACATGAAATCACCCCACATATCACTTCAATCAACCGGTCATGCTATCTCACAACTGTCTCCCACCAGATCTCATGATCCTAGATATCAAGGCCATCATCATCACTGCCAAATAATTTGTGCAGTGCTGACCTCCCTATTGCAGGGTCGTACTCTACTAGCTCACCATGGATGGGAATCCTGAGGATGCACCACACATCCTCCAAGGTCACTATTGCTTCACATATAGGTAGGTGGAACAAGCTCGTCTCTAAATGCCACCACTCAAAAAGTGTTGTAATCAAGCCTCAATTTGCCCTAATCTTAGGCATGTAAGTGATATAGTACAGTCCTAGTGAGGCTAGGATTTGTCTCTCATGACTACTCAGTCGGTGCCAAATGTCCAAACACACTAGTCTACTCTCCCGTGTCTATGGAATAATGAGCTCCTCCTACAATAACCATGCCACTTTGGAATTGTTGACCAACCTATGACCTATTTTGACCAATTTTGACCTAATTTTGAACTAATTTTGACCTTTTCCTAGGGTTAGGACCTATTTAGGAAATTTTGGGATGGTTTAGGACCCCCCAAACTCCTTTCTACCCCATTTGAAGATGCTTTTACCAACTATGTAGTTTGTTTTACCAACTGCATAGCTTGGCTTACCACGTGCATAGGCAGTACAGGTGGTCATCCCACCTATGCTTGTTGCATAGGTGGTCAAGTGACCTATGCAAGTGGCATGTGTGGACCCCCTCTGGACCCTGTTTGACCCTTTTTTGACCCCTAAACTACCTAGAAATGCATGCAAACCTAGAAATCACTAAGGGGCTCAGATGTACTCACCTCGGGTCCTGCATCGGCTGGCCATTGGTAGATTCACACTCGTTCCCCATGCTGATTCTCTGCTGGCACTTGATCCATCCTCTTTTCTCTAGAGCTCCAATTCTTGCAAATGAGAGAGTGAAAATGACCTCCAAATCCCTCTCTAAGCCCTTTTATAGCCTCTTGGTTGCCTAGATGGACATGCAACCCTTGCCTTTTGTATTGTTTGTGATACTTTTGGCACTTTGTGCCTTATATATTTTGCGTTTGACCTCTGATTTTTGATCTATTCATTTTTGTACATCTATCTCATCATTGTCGACAAATTGACCTATCATTTTATTTTTTTGGTCAATTTCTTGAGGGGGCACCTACATATCCCATTATCACTAGGGCATATTTTAATGCAATTTTCTTCAAGATTCTCTGACACAACAATCATAATCACATTATATCAGAGAGGGGAAAAATGTAGACACCTAATTATGGTTTGAGCCTGCTAGTCTACATTTTTTAACATTTTTAGCATTACAATCGAAACATTTTTTTGTGACCTAATTATTCCTCTATGTTGTGCATATGATCTTTATTATATGAAAACATTTTGTCTTTCATCGATGATTGAATATTAAAAAATTATTCAATTATTTCCTAATATTGCTACTTTCTTTATCAAATTGATCATTTTTCTAATCGGTTCTGATCAACCCTAAACCGATCCTATTTGATCTTGTCATGCCCAAAATTTCACGCCCAAAACGCAACAACTTTTTTTTTTTTTGAAGGAGAATTTACATATTAATATTACTAACAAGAGGGTCTAAGGAGAATCATGACTAGAGTCAAAATCCCTTAACCCTATACGCTTTAAAGTTAAAGGATCATAAGTGGAAGGTTATCTGTGTCTACAAGTCAACCAGGTTTTCAAATAGAGTTTGATGATGTGGAGGAAGAGAGAAAGATTCACTTTTCTCCGTCTCTGGGGTCATTTGAAAAGATTGGATTTACATAAAGGCTAAAGATTCTGCGTTAATATAAAACCCTCTAGGTTATGGTGCTCCTTAATATTATTTTTATAGAAGTTAGTATACTGGCCACATATATTGACCACATAAAAATAACATTAAGAATCCCTAAGTTTTCCTAGAAAATTTAACTAGGTTTTCCCTTTATAATTAACTATAAACTTCAAATTAAATGCTCATCCTTGTTATCACAAATTTTATTATAAATTAAGATGATCTCCTAAATAACGATGTTTAATTAAATTATCCGATATGATCATCTAACCCCTTTCTGGTAAATATTTTAAATGTTCAAAAAGGAAATCATCTAGTAGGTCTTTAATTATTAAATAGTTGATTTATAAGTAATATACAATTAATTTATTAAATCTTTCAACAACTAAACCAGTATTAAACATATTTGTTTCTTGCCCTCCTATTTATTAATTATTTATAAATCTATTCCTTAAATCTCTTTAATCTAACTAGATTAACTAGGGCTTTGAATTAATAATAACAAGTTACCTTAAGTAAAGTGTTATTTCAAATTTAATCCCCCTCTATATTTTTCCCCCTCTTTTTAAATCCCCAAACCCTAATTTGAAATTAGGGTTAGGGCCAAATATGGGAGAGGCTAAGAGATTTTCTTTTAGTTTTCTCTCTTCATGTTGTTTGCCTTCTCCCCTTTTTTTTTTTTAGTTTTATTTTTCATG
>MU219409.1:378380-413153 GCA_018584345.1 Thuja plicata
CTAAAGATCACAAGATTACGTAATTCTCATCTTAAGCATTTATCATATGGTAAAATTCACATTGCAATAAATTGAAATTCAACATTTAAATCAGATAAATCTAAATCTCTTCAATAACCATAATATAATCATAATGAGTTTTTCTGAATTTATAATCTCAAAATAAATGTCCAAACCAGAAAACATAATAAAGTCCATAATGTTCATCATAAGGCATCATATGTCCATACATCCATAATAATCAAATCCGTGACATAAAACATAAGGTCCATAATATCTAATATTGCATCAAAAGTAAAGTATCATATGCTAAATCTATCATAAGCAAGAACTGGAAAACTATGATGGAGTCCGGGATGGGCCTCATAGATCTTAAACCGATCCTATTTGATCCTAAACCATTTCAAATCATCCTAAATCAATTCAAACCTATTCTATTCCATTCCTAATCATTTTTTGAATTTTTTGGACTTGTTCCAACCATTCTAGGGCATTGTCTAAGATCATCAATGCCTAATTAACCCAATTTCCAAATCAATCAAACCCTATTCCAAATTTAATCAATCTTGTCATCATTCTAGGAGCATTGTCCAAGATCATTGATGCTTCGTAACCCTTTAATCATCTATTTGATAACATTTTCAAAGTTCATCGATGTTATCATTATCAATTCAATAGTGTTGTCCATGTTTGTCAATACTATTTCTGATCAATATTATTTTGGGAACATTGTCCAAGTTCATCGATGTTTCCCCATTTTGATTTCAATCCTATGGTGTCATCAAATTTCATTGGTGCTATTCAACCATTTCCAAACATCATTATTCGAGCGCATTGTCAAAGCTCATCGATGCCTCGTGATTTCCTAAACTATTCTAGAATCCTTGAAATTGATCCTATCCTTATCAATATTATCAAAATCATTTCAATGCAACATTAATACCTTCAATTTGATCGATAATTCACCAATCTATCCTATTGGGATGAATAACCTAAGGTTTGTCCCTATTCTTTATGGATAAATCATATTTATTCATTCTTATCCTCATTCTTCACAATTAATTAATTTTTAATTAAATAATTGGATAACTCTAATTTATGGGATTTTATAATTTCATAAATGCTAATTTTGATTTGTGAGGAATATTGATTTAATTATCGAATTAAATCCTCCTAATCTCACCTAATTTTTCATATCCCTTAATTGTGGTTCACATCCCTATTAAGGTTCTTCATGATATCTTCAATATTTCTTCATTCAATTTCCCCTAATCGTTCTTCCAAAATCCTACCTTCTTTTCCCTCTATTATGCATTGATTTTATGCATTCTAATTCACCAAATTGTCTCCCATTTCTATAAATTGAGATTAAATTCTCTCTTTGAAGTTAGAACCACTATCTCCTAGTATTCTCACTATCAACTTGTTATTTCAAGTTCTTTATGCAACTGTGTTATTGTCAAAGAGCAACATAATCTACCTTTATGGAGAAGAAAGGAGGACATTTGAGCATCATTTGAAGGGAGCTCTTATGTTTTCATTTTGTATTATTTGTTAATTACTATTTCAATGGCTCTAATGTTAGATTAGATAGGTTAGCATATTTTTTAGGGTTTTTGGTTATCTAGATATGCTATTCATTCCTTTTTTATGGTCTTACAGATGGCATGTAGGTTTGTTATTCTTTGGTATTGCATTCCTTTGTTCTCCACTCTTTGATGATTCTCCTTATTCAATAGATGATAGGTGCTTGGTATGGCTTAGTCCAAAGGTTTCATTGGTTCTTCTTGGTGATCTCATTAGTTCCTAAAAATATCTCATGGCTTCAATAGGTTTTTTCATCCTCTCAATGAGTTCCCTTTTAGATCTTAACTCATTTTTTAGTTGATTGTTCTCTGATCTCAATTATGTAATTTCAATGTCTTTCCTATTTACCTCTTGCTTTACAAATAAAAGTTGGTTTACCATGTCCAATTGATTATTTGTGAGCTCTTTCACATGACATGTCCTTTCATCAAGTCTAGTAGCCATTTGTCTCTTATCTTCTTCTTCCATTATCTTGTCTTCCTCAACTTTCTTTTTCTGATCAATCACCTCACATAGTGTTATTGATTGAGTTTCTTGTTCTCTCTTTAGACTTCTGATTCATTCATTCAGTGTATTTTTTTCTCCAATAGATCTTCAATTGTTGCATTACTTTCTTTGAAATTTCCATTATCAAATAGACCTTCAGTGTCTTCTTCTTGATATTAACTGTCATTCACCCGAATTTCCAATTTTTTCCTTGCCTTTAAGGATTTCTTCAATTCCTCTCTTGTTGTCTCAAGCTATTACAGTGCAAGTTGGATGTCAATATTTTGATTCTCTACAACCTTTTCCAACTTATAAACCTTCATCTACAAGATCTTAACTCTCAAGTGGTTAGACTTCTTCTAAGAGAACAATGCTCTAATACCAATTGTTGGAAGTTTTATTTGGGAAAGAAAGATACTGAGTGAAGGGGGGGCGGGGGGGGTGAATTGGGATCTATAAAAAATTTACACTTTTGAAACAAACTAATTCAACATGTATATCATGAATCACATAAACATTAACTTCAATATTGTAATAGATCTAACTGTTAATCACATCCATGATAAACACATAACACACAATATTTGGTAACCAAGAAACCCTTGAAAGGTAAAACTAGGGTGCGAATGACACCCAAAAATCTTCACTACTACAGTAAAAAAGTTTCCATGTTAGGGCTACAAAGTTTTGATCACTTTTGATGATCTACCCTGTGAGGGCTCTGCCCTATTAAGAGCTTACAGATTTATTCAATCTACCTTGATTAAAGGATTTAAACTTACAACTAAGTAAGAACTCTATTAGGAGATTTACAAAGTTCTATTAGGACCACTTTGTTAAGAGATTTAACCTGATTCACTTGCTATAATGTATCAATACATGATCCTTCAGTTTGCATTTCAAATGTTGATGACATATCTCCTCTTTCCAACTCTTATGTGATCTCAAAATCTGAGATAACTCTTTTATGTCCTTCACTGCTCTTCCTAGTCACTCTACATGGTCTATGCTTTTGATATAAAAAAATCTTCTTCTTTCGCATACACACACAATCTCTTCTCCTCTATATCGATTAGGTTTAGAAGCTTCCTTATATAGATAATTGATTAAGCTTCCAGATCAAGATCAGCGATCTAGATTCATCACTTTTACCGCTTAAGCATTCATATTTTTTGATTGAATTCATTTATTTCATAGGGATCAATGATCTCTATCATAACATGTAATTAACTCCTTAAATGTCTTTAAAAATCATTAAATCATAGATGTAAGTCGGCCAAAATGGTTTACTTTGATGTTTGTGCTATTCCAAACACATATACCAAAACTGGCTTACTTGGCATATGAAATCTCTGGTGCTCGGTCAAAACTATTTTACTCAGCATATCCATATGTCGTCACTCAACACTAACTGTTCTATGTAACTCGACATTCAATCTTCTCTGTATCTACTAAGTACTAGGCGAACATTGACTTACTCGACAGTAACTCTTCCTCCATCCATACATAATATTTACACAAGTCAAATATATTTCTCGGACTTAGTAAGATGGCTCGGTCGTAGTGATGACCAACCAACCTGCCTTGATAATGACTAAGTGTGTGACACTAATAGACAACATGACTTGGAGATCAATAGAGAGATGATAGTTGGGGTTTCTGGTGAAGATTTTCAGATCTTTCATAACCCTAGGTTTACTCTCTGTCTATTTTTCCTTAATGATGGGCACTGTTCTCCAACATCCTGATATGATTGATGGCTTCATATCAGATTGTACACATGATGGAGTGTAGAAACGGTTTTAATTAATGAGGATAGGAGAGTTTGGTGGTTGTGCAAATCAGATCAAATCCTTTAATGATGTTTTGGAGAAAGGCCAGTGAGTGAAAGGAATGATTGCAGTAAAATGGATTTTATAGAAGGACAGGTGTTAGATGGATATCATCTCTAGGGTTTCCTTCTTCTATAAATCTCCTTCTTCTCTATTTTGTAAGGGTTCCATTCCGTTTTGGTTCTGAGGGATATAGCAGACTGTTTTAGACTGTATCTAGATAGAATAAAAAGTTTCATGATCTTTTGCATTTGTTGAAGTGGTATGTATTTTGAAAAAGATTGATATAGAAGCAAGATTATTCATACTTAATACAATATTTTTAATTCAAGTCTCTCCTTGGTGTTTATCTTTTGAGTTTTGAATCTTCTAATTTACTGCATAGAATTTATCTATGTATATGTTTTTATTCCTCAGTTTTGATCAAGGATCAAATTAAACCTTGCTTTGAAAATGACATAGGATCATTTGGTTTGTCTACATAAGGATCTTATTAGTGTTTGGTCTTAGATGATTTGTTTTTATGGCTTTGATTCCTTGACAAAAGTTTGCTTTTGTATTCTATTCCTGAACTAGAAATATTGTCCAATGGATAAAACACTAATTAGAAATTAGTACATCATATGTTGATACATGCCTGGATGGGTTTGGCTATATTCTGCAAAAAGTTAAATCAAAACCATTTCCAAGTTCTTTTATATTTTGTGGTTGTTGGTTGTGAGTCTTTCATGGTAATGGAGAGTCAATGAATGTGTGGTTAACATTTAGTACTTTCTTACCATTATTTGTTGTTAAAATCTAGAGTAAGTTGTAAGGCATTGAATATTTATCTGGATTAGGTGTACCTGCCTTGGTTTTGTAGAGCAAGAAGTACAGAGGAAAGTCTTGTCCCTATAGTTGGTCTAGATACCTTGAAGATCTTCCCATATTTGGAGCTAACCACTCTTGAAAATCAATCTCAAGGTATATTGGTAGCTTTCAAACCATAAACATTTTTAAAAACGAACAAGAGGCTAGGGTTTTGGGTTAGTAAGGCATTATATTTTTAGGATTATTATTTTAAAAGCCTGATTTTAAACTCCAACCCTAAATTCAAATTAGGGTTAGGGCCAATCCTAATAGAGGGTTAGTTGGATAAGTTTAAATTTATATTATTTTAATGGGTGCATTTTAGGCTTGATTTAATTTAATTATTTTCTTTTAAAATTAGAATGTGTAAATTTTACTTTAATAAATGAATTTCAGAGGATTAGATTTAACTTAAAAGGAGGATTATCTTTAAATAACATATATAAAACCCTATTGATGTGAATTTAATAATTTATTTAGAGATAAGACTGGAGATGTTTTATTACTGGAATTTTTAATTGCAAATTAAATTAATAGAAGGTTAATACTATAAGTTTATTTTTTAAATTAATTTATGGTTAGTATTTAGTCAAATTCTAAACTCCCCTTTTAAAACTAAATCGACGAGCTTTATTATTATTAATTTAGGGGTAAATTTATGATTTAATTGTAAAAGTACTCTTAAGCTAGGTAAACTCTATTTGAACCTTTGATTTTTTATTTAATTAAACTTTGGGAATTCATGTAAGCTTATCTTAAATCTTGATGGTTGTAGGACTAATTAAATCTGTTGACTTAAATTTTAATGGCAGAATGTTATGATTAATAATTTTTGAAATTTAAAAAATAAAGACTTTCAATTAAGAAAGGCTTGGGATAATTTATTTATGAATCAAATAAAATGCAATTTATAATTATAGGTTAATTATTTTATAGCTAATGTAAGTTGGAGTCTAATTTAGTCTTAGTTAACAAATGTAATTATAATTGAAATAATGGGTAAATTTGATGATCCTTTTACTAACTATTTTAAATAAGGAAATTTTTGATTTGTTTTAGACTATTGGAGACTTGTTAAGTTAAATTATCATTAACCATAGAAACCTTGAGAGTTGTCCATGCATAAGTAAAGGTTTGATCAATTATTTTTGAATGCACCATATTAAATAGAGAATTACATGACGAATAGTGTACCCTCACGACTATTATAAGACTATATTTTTTGGTGGATTCTCTTAGGGAATTATTGTGGATTGAATTAAATAAATTTAATCTTCGTGCGTAAACCTTATCTTTTAAACATCATCAAAATTGTACTATTAAGTCTATGTTTCCTCTCTCCTCTTAAAGAAAAGTCTATTAGAACTTAAACCTAGTTAGTAAGTTAGTATTCCTTAGTAGAATTGACCCTCCAAGGGACATTGACTAGCCAGAACTTGACATGATTCCCCTTGAGGATCAACTCGATGTAGTTTGTGGTTAGCTAACCTAGTAAACATACATGATTACCTATGTATAAAGTTGCAATTATCATAATCTTTTAAGTTTTAAAAAAAAATTGTTGGTTGTGTTTTTCCCTAGATTTTGGGCATGACAAACATCAAGGATATTATCCCCTTAAGGATTGTTATATATGTATGGTAGTGCATGATAATTGGTTTCCATGATATTAACTTGATTAGGTACATTAAGTTCAAAGGATTCCTTAGGAAAAGAAAGAACATGAAGGATGTCATCATATTCTTGTAAGGTATTTTTAGGAAAAGGAAAAACATAACTCATCAAGATCTCATATATAGAAGGAATTTTGATGAAACACATAGGAAGTGATTTATCATTAGCAAAAATAATCATGTGATCATCCTCTTGTACCATAGGATACCTAAAAGGAATAGATGTTGTGGAAGAAAGATCATCATTTTTATTGAAGGTCTCTTTGGTAAGAAGGAGATCTTTGCAAGAAATGGTGGTAATCACAATGTCCTTAGGGTGAGGATCAATTTTGGAAGGGTGAAAATTATAGAAAGGAAGAACTAGATTGTCATCATATATTGCATGAAATGGAACATCTTGAAGATCTTCAAGAAAAATTGAAATTGAATAAGAAAATGAAGATAACAATTCCATTGAAAATAAAATGCAATAACTATGGATAAATTTTTTTTGTATTTTTCTTTATTGTTTTGACAAAATCCAATCCAATGCAATCTAAGGATGAACAAGATGAAATTTGTTTTTGTCTTTTTCACAATGCAAATATATTAAATGAAACAATACAATTCATGTAAATGACATCTAAACACCAAATCAAAGGTAGAACCTATAGGTCTAGATTCTTACAATGTAACCAAATAGTGATTCAAATAATGCATACAAAGTTGATCTAAATATCTAATTGCATACAAAAAGTACCTAACACAAAAATTAGAATGGAAATGTTATAAGTCAGGTTCACCAAAATGTAATGTATAAAATGGTGAGAAATTATAAGAGGTAGATCACTCACCAAATCACACATACATTGGAATACAAAAACCCCAACAAAGTGAATCTGATTAGCACAATAGAAAGACTAAGGATGGTAATTCATAATCTACACAATGTAGGGTTTTTGGATTCCTTATGAAAGAGATGACGTGTAAAACTATTATGTAGATGTGATAAATGATTAAACTAAAGTAGATCTAATCTATGAAATTATGTGCAAGGACAAAATACAAAGAAACATCTTGATAGAATTTACAAAAGATGAATTCCCACAAGCCCAAAAATCACATGCATGCAAATAACCTGTTACATGAAGAAACCCAAAAAAAACCAAAGTGCTATGAAAATATGAGAGATTTTATTATTCAAAGAGGAAATGAATATAATACAATGAGTTCAATCCTTATAAAAGGAGATCGAAGAAACCCTAAAGGGGTGCATTTAATAATTATAATAATTATTAAATGCCTAAAATGCATAACTAAGTTAATCTTAAGAAAGGAATAAAAGGTGACTTAATTAAAATAATTAAGTGAAATACCTTTTACCCTAACACCCCCCTTAAGATGAACTTAGGGTGTAGCTACAAACAAAGTGAAGGAAAGAAAAAACAACTAAAATGCTAGAAAGAAATTTTGGGTCCCAACAAAAAAGCCATGTTAGGTACCCAATCAAAACCAAATCTCTATAAAATGGAGAAAAAATAGAAAACCTCGTGGGGAAAACTCTTCTCCAAAAAGAAATGACCTGCTGCAAAGAAGCACTAGAAGAACACTGATCGAGTAACACTAGAATCCTAAATTTGAAAACCAAGGAAAGATACTTTTGTATAATAGAAGCCATATGTGACTCATCAAATCAGAAAGAATTATGATAAAGCAACAACAAACCCAATGCCAAGGAACACTGGAAAACTCATAAACTAGCACAACCTTTGAATCTTTGAAGCAATAATAGATAAAATAATATTCCCTCCACAGAGGGAATGAGAGATGAAAGAATATGGTGTAGACCTTATGGAAAGACATATTGTCAATCTAGTGTATCCTGAGTGATCAGTGTTTCCCGAGTGATCAACATTGCCTGAGTGACCAGCATCGCTCTAGTGATCAGTATCGCTTGAGTGATAGTTTATTACCTGAGTAGTCTTCTAGACCCGAGTGAAAATTTGAATCCGACCTTGCATATTTTGTTAAATATCATTTTTTTAATTGCAAGCCGACTTGTAGAGTTATTTGTTTGGATAAGATATATATGTAAGATAGTTTGTTTTATCCAAAGTGTAAGAAATTGTAACAATGAATGTATGCATAAGAGTAAAGACATGTGAATGGAATGTTGATTAAAGAGAAGTATTCAAGATAGCAGAGTCTCATCTATCACATTTAGGTGATCATTTATATTTAGAAGGATCTTATTCAACAATCATAGTTTCACAGAGTAGATCATCACTTGTTCATTCTCACAGGTGGATCAAAAAAATCCTTTAACAAGGTGGACCTAATAGTCCTTTCTCTAAATATCTTAATAGAGTTTCATTACTTATTTTATTGTACAAAATCCTTTAACAAGGTGGACCTAGAAGTCCTTTCTATGCTCCCAACATAGCAGACCATCAGAAGTGGTCATTATAAGCTCTAATAGGCTAAATTTATATTGCAGTACTAAATCTTGTGGGTATCATCCCTACCCTAGTTTTAATTTCTCTTGGAAGGTTTTTGGGTAACCAAATATTGTGTTATGTGTTGTGTATGATTCTTACTTTCAAGTTCTATGCATGCAAACAAATAAGTTAATCTAACTATGGATTAAAAGGATTAATTTTTATTGGTTCCTGATTCACCCCCCCTCTCATTCACTGGGCACATAATATATTTCCAACATCTGGAAGCTATGTATATATTGATTTCGATGCCAAACCATGATTAAAATTGATCCATAGGAGCAAGTACCATGAATATTATTGGAACAGTAACCATAAAATAAATGGCCCTCAAACTGAGATGTGACCCAATGAGAATCTGATGCGATTCAGGATCATTAACCATAGGCTCTCAATCTAAGATGTAAACCAATGTGAACCAAAATGTGTCAAGTTATGAGTAATATGAGGCCAAAATCAATAATAGAATCCAGATACAACTCATGTGATTTGTCATTAATATGAATATGGGGTCAAAGTGCATACTATGTGACTATACTCTAATCAGATTATTATGCAAGAAACCCCCTTGATGGAACTTTATTGAAGTTCATTTATTATAATAACCCAAGATTGTAAAAGGATAACATGCAAACCATGAATAAATAAAAAAATAAATGTAAACCTAATGCATGCAAAAATAAATTAGTGCATGCAGAGATGAATATTCACATATGCCTCCATGACTGCAAAAAATAGCTTTTAACTTTGACTAGCAAAAAAGGCATGCAAAATTTTTTTATGGAAATGAGACTAGAAAAATCATAATGGACTTAGAACAAGATTTTTGATGATATCTCATTTGCCCAATTTTGATACCGTATGACCAAGTTATGAGTCTTTGAAGTTCCAGAAATGGGGACTGCTCAAAGTCATTGGTGAGAATCTGCAATTTACGAAAAATAATGACACCAAGACCAAAAAAGATTGCACAGATTCAAAGAGCATGAAAAAATATCTCAAATAAAAAATATTTCTCAAGAAACAGAGTCTGTATGAGTGAGAATGAAGCGTTTGAAAACTTCTTTCAAATCTGCAACTGCCAACGGTGAGGGGGTATTCTAAAATGTTGTGATCTAGATTATGAAAAATATATGACTTTCATTGAAAAACCATGAATGACCTCGATGGTTTTTTTTCTTCAAACAAAACCCAGATGATGTATTTTCTTAAAACATAACAAAAAATGTAGATCTAGTGTAAAATGGTGCTCTTAGCAACCAAAAAATGACACCAAAAATGAAAAAAGGCCTTCTAAAGCTAACGGAGAGGTCTATTTGGGCTCAAATCACTATGAATAATAGAGGTATTCTTTGGATCAAAAAAATAAAACTCTAAACCCTCAAAGCTCCAAAAAATCTTCAAAAAACATGAACAAGAAGCAGGAGGTTTGGAGCTCTGATACCATGATAGAATTCACAATATATAAATTTCCACAAGCCCAAAAATCACCTATATGCAAATAACTTGTTACATGAAGAAACCCAAAAATAGAGAAGTTCTCTAAAAATATAATAGATTTTATTATTCAGAGAGGGAATGAACATAATACAATGAGATCAATCCTTATAAAAGGAGATTGAAGAAACCCTAAAGGGGTGCATTTAATAATTACAATACTTATTAAATACTTAAAATGCATAACTAAGTTAGTCTTAAGAAAGGAATAAAAGGTGACTTAATTAAAAAAATGAAGTGAAATACATTTTACTCTAATAGATCTCACCTTGAAGGAAGAAGAGGCAAATGGATCTTCAGGTCTAATTCTGACTACTGCAGAGCTGCCAGGATTAATTAAGGTTCTGGATCAGGAACTTTGGCACCTAAAAATTTTGTATGTGAAAATATCAAACCTAGAGGACAAGGATGAAATTGGAGACCTTGTCTAGGACAAGGGTGAATATTGCGGTCTGTATGTGATGAAAACCTACCTATTGGGATCAAGCTCAGACATGCAAACATTAGAGGTAAAAACACATGTAAATTATATTAACATATCTAAATCATATTCCAACATAGGTTTTTCAACACAAACTCCAATGAGCCAAACAAGGGCACCCAAGCCTTGTTGGTTTTCTCTTAGAGAGGGTTGTGGGTGTGCTCTCCCAACACAATGTATAAATCCCACTTGATTAAATGATGAGATGCAAAGTAAATTCAACTACAGTGATATGGTATTAAATGACTCAAGAACTAGTTATCGAACTAGTCTCAAGCATCCAATGGATGATATGTGAGTGGATGATGAAGACTAAATACCAAGATCTAGCATTGAATGAGAACTCTAAATGAAACCACCATGATTGAAAGAGATTGAACTACCAAACAAGGATTAGTACAAAAACTCTAAATGCAAGCAAATATAATTCTAAGCATAAACTAGCATGATAACAATGCATGAGAATAATGGGTGAATTACTCTTTGCAAGGCTATTATTTATATGATTTTGGAGGGCTTGGGTGAGGTGGAGCACATGTGGCATCGATATAGGTGCCACATAAGGGACACATAAGCCATGCAAGAGGCCATGTTTTTTCACACATGGGAGAGCAATTTGTGATGTGATGGGTCAATGTGTACTTGAAGTACACATGTAAGAGGTGTGTAAGAGAGTAAGAGTTTTAGTCCTATGAAACACTTTTAGAAAGTGTAAGAAGTTTTTATCAAGGTTGTAAGAAACCTTGTTGGCACCAAATTAGTATTATTTGAAAAAGTCAATTTTTTGAAATTTGTTCACATGTGTGAGCAAATAATTAGGACTACTGGGTGTAGGAATTCTAGAATTAGCCTAATTAACCTTAGTTAATTAGTGACTAGGTTTATTTGGTGAGAGTGATGTGAGGTAGGGTAGGATCTAGGTTTAGATTTAGAATTAATACAAATTAGATTTAGATTAATTATAGTTTAGAAGAATTTAGGCATATTAGGGAATAAATAAATTAAAATTTATTTAAAAGGGGATTTTAATGTGCGAAGGTATTAAATTAAATTTAATACACTTAGGGGGTAAGTACTGAAATTAAATTCAAATACTTTAGGATAATGAACTTAATTTATTTAAATAAATTTAATTAAATAAGTGGAAGAGAATAATTAATTATAATGTTGTAAAGGATGATTTTAGGTGTCTACATTTTGCCCCTCTTTGATGCGGCATCAAGAATGACGTCTCTTCAAAGAAAAGGAAAACAAGATGCCCTAGAGAGAACAGAAAGTCCTAAGGTGACTATGGTGAAGGAGCGTGCCCCATCGAGAAAATAATAGAAAAATTAATTTTTATAAAATTTTCTCAAAAAAAGAGGCAAGAAAGAGGGAGAACGGACAATTATAGGACTTATGAGAGGATGAGGAAAAAATAGAGGGAAAAATGTGGTCTAGGATAGAAAATGGGTCCCAAGGGACCTATATATAGTCCATTAGGGCCCTAGGAGAGGTCATTTTCATTCACAGAGAAAAAAAATGTAGAACAGAGAGAGAGTGATGATAGACCCATGAGACCATACACAGCTTGGAGAACCCATTCAGATGTACCAATGGGACACAGATGCAGGAACACTGGTGAGTCTGATACCTTAGCCATGTTTAGCTTTTAATTTTAGCATTTAATGTGCATTTATGATGTCCAAAGGGGGAAAAAATTGTTAGGTAAAAGATGACGATCGATGGATTTTTGTCTGTGTAGATGGCGATCAACCGATTGTCATCTTCATAGATGACGATTGACCAATCGTCGTCCACGCAAATGACTATCGCCAGAAATTCATCTATGAAGATGTCTAAAGGAGTCACATAAGACTATGATAAAAAATTATTTGCATGGATGAGGCATGCACCAGAGGTAGCAATCATGAATCCTCATCTCTGCCAATTGGTGTATGTAGGAATCGGCATCTGCACGGGTCAATGGGCATCTACATCGATTGACTCAAAAAATGTGAAGAAAGACCGGGAGGGAGAAAATAGAAGAAAAACTATGGGGGAAAAGGTGTAGATTCCATTGTGTAGAGTGCCACCAGGATTACAGGGATAGGGGCTGCAGGGGCCACAAGTATAGGTGCAGATATAGGTACCTTTACAGAGACACTAGGCATAGGGGTCATAGGGGCCACCAATAGGGTATGTGCTACAGGTCAATAATGATATCATCATCATAGAGGGAGACAACCTACAAATAGATCTAGCATGGGTACAGGGGCTACTAGCCACAACATAGGTATTGGGGGTCATTATCCAGATAGAGATGGCCTGAGTATAGAGTTTGCTGGTAGGAGAGACCGCATGAGCTGATAGTGCACAGAGTGCATTAGACATATTCTAGGCTCAGGTAGAGAGAGGATATTTCATGGTTATTTAGAATTCGATAGGAGCCGGGGTAGGGGATCAGTAGATTTCAGAGTTGTAGGTGGTGATCCAGAGGCTGACAATGCAGGTGGGTGGCTTGACCACAGAGTGAGATGAGGCTCGGAGGTGGGAAAAGGTATATAGGAGAGTGGGATATAACCCACTAGATAACTACTACAAGGGGAGTGGGATAGGTGCTAGAAAATGCATTTATAGCACACAAGGAGGAAGGTAGGAGAGGGTGAGAGGGCACATATTACATGGGTCTATATTTTGGGGTTCTGCTAGAGGGTTGAAGATATATACTGAGAGATCTGTGATACTGAGCATAAGAAGGGCTTCACATGGATCAATAGGGATGGGACCTCCCTAAAACAATGTCTGTGATGGGATAGGTGGGGTTGGGTCATCCTCACAGCCAGCCTTATGAGTTATCTCACCATTTGGTTAATACACTTGAATTTTTTATTTTGAGTTATATGTATAGTGGAATTTTGGTATATACATGTATATGGACTTTGAAATCGATGTACTCATGGACATTTGATATATACAAACACTCTTATTGATGGTCCCATCTTTGTGATGTATGAGATTTCTATATGTATATGATGATGTTTTTATGACTGACGTGTGTGATGCAGGATGTGATGTTGATGATATTGACATATTTGTGATGCAGGATGTGATATGTGATTATGTGGATGTATGTGTTTAATGTTTTATATGCAAATGGATGCAGTTTATATATTATTGATGTAATGTTCGATGTAATGTGGAATAATGAATTGATTACTACTATATAATGATTAATGAATAATATACTTAATAATTAATGCAATGTAATGATTAATGATTAATGCAAAGTAATGATAAAAATGAGTAATGAATGACTAACGATTAATGAGATAATGCTTACAAATAATGACTAATGATTAATGAGATAATGATTAAAAGTAATGACTAATGATTAATGATGAATGCATCTATATAGTGAGGATGAAATAAAGTCAATACTTCAACTCATCATTTGATAATGAATGCAACTAAATGGAAAATCTAATGAGGACAATGTATTTTTGTGTGTACCAACTAGAACTTAGAGGATCATGTAGCTAGTTTTAGAGGGAATAAATGGGAATCTTTCCATAAGTAACATAAAATGCACCATGACCTATCTAACATGCAACCTAATTACATGATTTTAATTGGATCATATTGTGTTAATGTTGGAGATCACACCTTAGTTTGATTTTTCAAAAGGAGTTATGCACTATGTGTTAGAAAACACAAGTGACATTGTTCCTTTGCCTGCACGAGACTCTCACACAAATAGTTTATTAGGAACATAGATGTAAGATTTTGGTCATGATGGTACCAATGAAATGTCACTCAGGAGAGGATTCACTACACCAAAACCATTTTAAGGATTTGGTGGTATGTGCATAAATTCTTCCCCTAGTGAGGCATACATAACCATGACTGTATATCAAACAAAAATGCACTAACAACTATGAAAAAAGTATCACACTGCAAAAGATACATATTCCAATAGACGCCTTTCATGAAGGACCAAGAAATAAAAGATTCAGGCAACCATTAGGAGGATGTATTGAAACATAAAGATAAAATCAACAATAAGGCATCATGACCAAGCAGTCATTCAGTCCAAAAGTTTTTTCCATGAATGAGATTGATGTGATTAGGAGATTGAGGTGTTGACACCAAAAGGATGAATCTTGATAGGAAAATATTGATTGAAAATAGGAATTCGCTGGAAATTTCTTGAGAATAGAATAAAAAGTTGTGAAATTCAGTGGGTCAGTTGATTTGTGAGAATGCTTGCAATCACTGTGTCTCGGAAAAACATCAGTATTGTGGGGTAAGCTCAGTGATGTAGGAATAAAGTTTTATTGGGAATGTGAAGATGGAAGGAAACTACCTACACAGATATGGGTACTATAACAGATTTATTAGGATGAGGTGTTGGATGGCATGTAAGGGATGATAGAAATAGATGGTAGATGTGACTACACATGGTGCCTGAAATAGGTTTTGACCATGGTACTTATCTATTCCACCACCAAAGTGGTTTTAACAAACGAATGATTTTATTTCTCTTTCTCTTTTTTTTTTTTTTTTTAATTTTTAATTTTTATTTTTATTTTTATATTGTTTTGGGGATTTTTGCTGCTTTTTGATGTTTTTGGATTTTTGGTTGTAGACTTTCTGTTGTACAAAGGAATGCTAACAAACTACACATAGAAGCACTTGAGATGTACAATATTAATAGGACCAGGGACAAGAAATCCCTCTGGTGTTGCAATCTGATAAGTTCCAGAGCCAAATTTAGCTATAACCACAAAGGGCCCCAACCAGTTAGGTTCAAAATTTCCTTTATTTTCACAGTTCTGGTGATTCTTCATATTATGTTGTAGGAAAAGATCACCCACCTCAAATAGATGAGGTTTGATCTTCTTATTGAACTATAAGTGGAGGCAATTCTAATACACATGGAGGTGGTTCAAGGCATTAAGGTATCTTTCATCGAGGAGTTCAAGCTCTTGCAAGAAAGAAACTCGAGATTCTTTTTCGAACATCAAATTATTCATGGAGATTATGAGGGAAGGGAGCTCAATTTCAATGGGGAGAATAGCCTCAGTGCCATAGAAAAGGGTGAATGGAGTGGCTCTGGTAGGTGTACAGATGGAAGTATGGTAGGCCTAGAGGGTAGGATTTAGGAAAAGGTTCTAGTCACGGCCTGCTTCATCAACTATCTTTGTGAGAATTTTTAGAATGGTTTTATTGGTAGCCTCTGCTTGACTGTTTCCCTGTGGAAAGTATTTGGAAGATGAATGTTGGGTAATGCCAAATTTATTATAGAGTTCTATGAAATCCTTATTTTTGAATGGGCTCCCATTATCAGTGATAATGTCTTGAGGAATGCCCTAGCAATAGATAAGATAGTTCAAAATTAACTTTGAGATCTGTTTTCCAATTGTAAAGGTAATAGGGATGACCTTAACCCATTCAGTGAAGTATTTTGTGGCAACAATGATGTATTTGTGGCCATTGGAAGAATTTGGAAATATCTAGCTAGCTAGGTCAATTCCCCAATAGGAAAAAGGCCAAGGTGTGATGGTAGATTGGAGTGATTGGGAAGGAGCATGTATTAGATCACCATGCTACTAATAGGACACACATTTCTTTACATAATGATAGGCATCTTGCTCCATGGTAGGCCAATAGTATCCCATGCATAGAAATTCCTTGGCCAAGGTGAGAACACTAGAATGGGCCCCACAAATCCATTGATGTACCTCCTCTAATGATGTTTGCGCTTCATCTAAATTTAGACACCTTAGAAGAGTTCCATCGAAGTGTTTATGAAAAAAGGTGTCACCAAGGATTGTATAATGTGAGGTTTGACGAATGAAGCTTTTTCATTGATTCGGGGTGAGGGTAAGAGGAATGATCTTATCTGTTAGGTAGGAATATATTTAACACTACCAAGGGGAATTAGGATCAGAAATTTCACATACAATTTCAGCCTTTGGCTGGTCATGGGAAGGGACCATAAGATTCTTAATGAGAAACTCACATTGTGAACTATGTTCGGGCATTGATATCAAGGAGGCAATTTTTTCCATTGCATCGACTACTTTATTGTTTGTCTGGGGGATTTTATGGAAGTTTAGCTCTATAAAATATTGCTTCAATTATTCCACCATGCTACAATAAGGAAGTAGCTTATCATCTTTTCTTTGATACTCATCTAAGACTTGTTTGATAACCAACTGAGAGTCACCAATAACATGTAAACTAGATATTTTCCACTGGATGGCTTGGCAAAGTCCGACCACCAAGGCTTCATATTTTGAAATGTTATTTGTGCATAGAAATTATAGTTATTTATGATTTAGGGATGAGATCCCCTTGAGGTGTGACAACCAAGATGCATGCTCCCGATCCTTTCTGTGTAAAATATCCATCAAAGTATAATTTCCATGGGATAGTTGGGGTCACATTGAGAACAGATTCATCTGGAAAATATGTGATGATCGAATGGTCCCCTTTGAAAATTTCTTCTACTAACTGGTCTATGATTAATTTTCCTTTAATAGCTTTGTGGTTCATATAAGTAATGTCAAATTCGCTAAGAATCATAACCCACTTTGCAGTGTACCCTATGAGAATGGCTTTAGATAACATATATTTGAGTGGATCAATTTTAGCAACCGGCTGTATCTTATGATTAAGAATATCATGGCATAACTTCTGTGTATAGATAACAACAACCAAACAAGATTTCTCAATGGGTGAGTAATTCAGTTTGCAACCCACTAGTGTTCTTTGAGGTAATATATTTCTCATTATTTTCCATTGTCATCTAACTATGCTAATAGAGCACCTAGAGTGACTTCACTAGCTGATTTATAAAAAATAAGGGGGCAGCCTAAGAAATGTGACACTAGCACTAGAGGATTAGTTAGATATCCCTTTAGGTGATCAAATGATTTTTGACATAAGAAATCCCATTGAAACTTGATGTTTTTGCATAACAGATGAGAAAAGGGATGTAATTTATCTGCTAGTTGTGACATGAACCTTCTAATGGATTGGAGCTTTCCTTGTAGACTGCATAGTTGTTTCAGTATTATTGGGGCTGGCATCTCTAGAATATCTTTCACCTTCTTTGGATCCAATTCAATGCCTCGGTGAGAGATAATGTAGCCCAATAATTTACCAGATTGAACTCTAAAGACAGTTTTTTGGATTGAGTCGAAGCACATATTTCTCCAATCATTCAAATATTTTTGTGAGAATAGGGATGTGTTCTTCTTGTGTCTTGGATTTTCCTAGGAGATCATCCATGTAATCTTCCATAATGACATACAAGAGATCATGAAAGATTATGGTCATTGCGGATTGATATGTTGCACCTACATTATTCAGACCAAAGGGCATGACTTGATAACATAACGTACCCTAAGGAGTAGTGAATGCAATATTGTGTTGATCTTTAGGCATGATCCTAATTTGATTATATCTACAAAATCCATCCATAAGGGACAACATCTTGTGTCTAGTAGTCAAATCCACTATAATGTCAATATTAGGTAGTGGAAAATCATCCTTAGGACATACTAAATTCAAGTCTCTAAAGTTTGTACAAATGTGGATGCCCCCAGAAGGTTTACCTACTAGTACAATGTTAGAGACCCACTGAGGATAATTAATTGGTGTGATAATATTAGAGTCAAGCATTTTTTGTAACTCATATTTGACTAGAAAAGTGACTTGTGGATGCATCTTGCATAATTTCTTCTTGATAGGCTTCACCTTTGGATCAACCACAATATTGTGAACAACTAAATCTGTATCTAACCAAGGCATGTCTTTGTAAGTCCAAGAAAAGTTAACTTTTTACTTCTTGAGGAATTCTGTCACAACTTTCTGTTCTTGATCATTAAGTGATGCAATGATATATGTGACCTTTGGATCTTATTATGTGCAAAGATTGACAGTTATTGTGTCTTCTATCAGGATGGAGGATTTTTCTGGCTGTAATGATATGAATGGAAGGTCAAATTCTCCCTTTTCTAGCACCTCAGAAGGGTTTTCACTAGAGGACACATCCTTTATTTTCTCTTTTTTGTCATTCGAAGGTGCCTACTAGAGGTTTTCACTAGGTGATGTTTTATCTTCTTTTTTATTTTTCTTTTGATTTTCTTTTTTGCGACTAAGAGAATTGACCTGGCTACTAAAGTAGGCTTGCTTGTTATAGTGGATTTGATGCTCATACACTCATAGATTCTTAAGTCTGGATAGGGCTAAAACTTCCTCATCTGAATCACATATGTCTAAAGATGGTAGTGAGTCTTGTTGATCCCAATCAATTAGTGCGGGGTTTATGAGGGGAAGGCTAGGGGATGAAAGGTTGGCTTCAGTGATGGTAAGGACACAGGAAAATTCATCAAGGTCATCTTTGATATATTGGAAAGGTACTTCAAAGAACTCTTCTTTAGTATCTAAATTAGATTCAACTAAAAAATAGTCATTAGTGAAGTTATTCTTAGGTTCCAAGGACCTCAATCCTTTCCCTCATGGATAGCCATTTTCTATAATGATTTTTTTTCTTCTAGTTTATTTTTCTCTGAGATCAGTACCATGATATCCCATGCTTTCAACAATGGGAGTAGCTTTGATATATTTTTTCTTAGGGAAGGTTACTGGTTTTTATTCTTCTTCTTTGTAAAGGAATTCTAGGACATTGGATTCCATATGTTCATTAGATAAGGATCCTCAATGTTCAAAAGTAGTCTTTTGGCATTTCATGGTATCCTTGTTTACTGAAGGAGTCATTTATGATTCTTTTCCATAGGACTTTGGGGATAGAAGGAGTTGTCCAATGCACATAGAAATTTCAAACTTGTATTCCCTCGGGCCTTGATCTGTGAATGTTGTTTTCTTCTTGGGCTCAAGAGTCTTTTCTTCAACAAATTTATATTTTCCTTTGGATTGTTCTAGAGGATTTTCAAATGTTTCTTCAGTTCTCTTTGGTGGAATAGGATTCTCCTTTTCAATAGTTTGAGAGAATTCATTCAGAGAATAATAATTGGATTTTCTTCCTTCCAATCTTGTGCAATACTGAAAGGGCTTAGGATCTCTGGGAATAGCGATTTATCTACCATGATGTGGGAACTTTAAACATTAATGGTATGTGGAAGGTACACCTTTAACAGAATGTATCCATGGTCATCCAAACAAGATGTTATTTGGTAGATCTAGATCAAGCACATAGAAAACTATTTTGATTAGGACTGGGCCCACTTGTAAAGGGAGTGTTATCAAATCTTTTCTCTCCCTTTCTCTATCAGCATAAGCTTTTATTATGATTATTTTATTTACTTCAAGAAGGTCTTCAGAAAGACTGATATTTTTGATCATTTTTAATGTACACAAATTAAGGCCAGATCCACCATCTATAAGGACCCGTTTAATTTTAGTGGAGTGGATTTTGGCTTTAATATGAAGGGATTTATTGTGATGGAGGTCTAGGCCTTAGAAATCTTTGTCAATGAATACCAAATTTTGTTGTGTAGCTAGACTTCTGATCATATCTTGGAATTGTGATGCGTTAATGTTTTCAGGGACATAGGACTCACTAAGGGAATTGTCAAGGACTTTTTTTTTGATGGGGAATGTTCGAAAAAGCTCAAGAATAGATTTCTATATGGGAATTTTTCCTAACTGGGCCAATAAATCATAGCATGAAGTAGGTTGCATAGCTATGGATGGTGCACGTAGTGGATTTACAGAAGTTGATGGATTATTGGCAGCCTAGACAGTAACTTTTGGTCTTCAAGTAGTAGCATTGCAACTGGTACCTTTAAATATAAGGGTGTTCACGTGATTCTCAAATTCTTCAATACATCCACAAAGAGCATCAAAACCAAAGATATAATTTTCCTCTAAACTTCCACATGTTGGATCCTCGCCTGTGATAGTATTTGTCTAATAGTCATAAGGAATAGCATTTGTTGAATTGTTTTGATTGTGTTTAGGAAATAGCTTATTATAGACTTTCAACTTGGCATTTGATGATGATGGGTTATGTCCTTCAACCTCATTTTTCCTATCATCTATGAGGTCTTGAAAAAAGTGTCTCAATTTCATAAAATTCTTGGTATCATGTCCCTTGATGTGATAATAATCACATTATTTGTTATCTTTGTACCAAGTAGGCTTAGGTTGATTTTCGTCAAATGGTCAAGTGTTGGGATATATCATCATGCCTTGATGCACCAATCATCAAAAGACCACATCCACCGATTGTGCAAGAGAAGTGAATTATCGGCGTTGCCTGGTATTATTATTAATGTTATTTTTTTTGTCATTTTTTTTATTGTTGCGAGGGAATAAGTAGGATTGATGGTGAAGTTTTTGTTGAGATTGTTGTTGTGATGAATTGTTTTGATTATTATTGTTGTTGTTCTTATTGTTATTGTAATTATTGTTCTGATTGTTCTGATTGTTGTTATTGTTTTGATTGGATGTCTGAACATTTTAGACATGTTTGGAATTTGTCACTCCATCATTGACAACTCCTTTTTTCTTGCTCCAAAACTTCATTTTATCATTCTTAGCAGAAGGGTTATAATGTTTAATGACACCTTTTTGCAAAAGTCCACCTTTGATATTTTTCCCCTTTTTAACAAGAGCTTCAAAAGTATCTGGAAAGGTCATCTTTACTTGGAACAAAATTTCAGCTACCATATTTCTAGTGAAGATATTGATCAAATGATTATTAGGTATTTTCCAAGGCATACAATTCATAATGTGTCTCCATCATTGTAATAAATTGGAAAAGGTTTCTCCATTCTTTTGCTTGGTATTACATAGGTTGCTTAATGATGCTTGATGTTCAATGTTGTAGGAATATTGGCCAATGAATTTTTCTACAAGATCAGAGAATGTTGATATAGAACCATGAGGGAGTGCCATGAACCACTCCTAGGTGGGGCTGCCAAGACTCCTAGTGAAGAGTCTCTTTAAGTAATTTTCATTGTAGGAAACCTCTTGGTATGCAATGTAGAATTATTTGAGATGTTGGAGTGGGCATGATTCACCTCTGTACTTCTCAAACTTTGGGCTCTCAAAATTTGGAGGAAAAGGTTGCATAGTGATTGATTTTTCAAATGGGTAGGGACATATGTATTCAAAATAGAACTCTTTCTTTCCTCCATTTTGTAATCTATGAACAAGATTCTTGAGCTCATTGAATTGTTCAGCCAAATCAAGGGAATTATGAGACGTGAGTTAAGGCCCAAAATATTGTCCACCTCCTAGCTATGAGGTTGAAAAGCCTATTAAGGACATGCCAACTATAGGAGGAGGTGTATAATGATAAGCTTAGGATGTTTGTTGAGTAGATATCTTCAAAGCATATGATATGAATGTGAATGGAGATGATGAGATTGTTTGTCTAGACAAGGGGATGGAAGTGTGCCCTATATTAAAAAATTAGCACCAGTGTTAGTAGTAGAATTAGTTGTGGTATGAGTGCTAGTGTGTGAAGTGATGTTGGGAAAGACACTAAGAGTTTTATGAATTTGTTCCCCTTTTAATTGAAATTTTGGTTGTGAAGTTGATGCAGGAATTTATGTAGAGGGTCCACTAGAAGTGGTCTTCCCTTTGTCATGTGAAGATGTTGCATTTAAGGTTGAGGTCATATTTGTAATGGTTGTATCCTTGATGATATTGTTGACAAGGAGAGATTCATCAAAATTAGTGGGTACTATGACCCCATTCTTAATAAGATTCACAAAAATATCTCTAATGGCCTTTTCAACCATCTCTAGGTTATATGGGTCACTAAGGAAATTGATTACTGAAAGATCATAGAAACACTGATCTAGTAGCACCCAAGGATACCTGCATGCAAATGACCTGTTACTGGAAGAAGCAAGAAGTAGGAAAAAGGAGAAACTCAGAAGTTCAAAGATTCTCCAAAAAAGAGTAGAGAAAAAATGTATTCCAATTTATGAAACAATAATTACAAAGTTCAACCTACTAAGGTGAAAAAAAACCTAAAGCCTAAAAAAGCTATGTTGTACATTAATAATTAATAGAAATTTATTAATTATAATGTACCAAAGAGAAATATTAAGATAAAAAGAGTAATAAATACTTAACTAATTAAATCAACATGATTTAATCAATAATCCTAAGCTAATAATACTCTAACACCCCCCTTAAGCTAAGCTCAGGGGACAAGATAACCTAGCACAGCTATGAAAGTGAGAAATGGGTCCTGACAATAAGGCTCGATTAGGTACCCAATACAAGGAATCTCTGTAAATTGGAGAAAAAGGAGAAAACTTAGTGGGAAAAACTCCTCTCCAAAAAAGAGATAGAAAAAACATGAAGGAAGGAAGGCCTCAAGAAGACCTCCCAAGGGCAACTTCAGTCACCCCAAGCATATAGCACAACTGAAGATAGTGCAAAGATGCAAAAGGTTTAATGAAGATGTCAGCAACGTGCTATAGTGGGAATGTACTCCAAAATGAGAACATCATCCCAAATTAGCTGGCGGATGAAATGCATATGAAGCTCAATGTGTTTAGTGCACTGATGCTCCACCAGGTTGTAGGAAATGTGAATAGCACTCTGATTGTCACACCATAGAATAATGGGATGATCAGGAGGAAAACCAAATCTAGTAATCAAATGCCAAAGCCATAAAATCTCCTGACTAGCATGCACTATAGATCTGTACTTAGCCTCCATAGATGAAAGTGTGTGAGCATTATTCTTCTTACACGACCATGTGATGGGACCAGAGCCAAGACAAAAAACAAAGCCAAATTTAGACTTCTGATCATCAACATCACCATCCCAATATTAGTCAATGAAGCCAACAATGTGAGGAGCCCCTGATGTGTAGTGAATGACATACAAAATGGTACACTAAATGTACCTCAAAATATTCTTGGAAGCTTGCTAATGACTCTCTTGAGGCTCATGAGAAAAATGAGAGACAAGGATAGCAACAAAGGAAAGATCAGGACAAGTGTGTGTCAGGTACAAAAAACTACCAACCAACTACTGATACAATGTAGGATCCACTGAAGGCAAAGTGCAAGAGGTAGAAAAAGTAACACCTAACTGAAAAGGTGTGGGAGAAGGCTTGCAAGAAAGCATGTCAAAGTGTTGAAGCATGTCAAGATCATACTTCTACTGCTAAATGAATATCCTAGTAGAGGACTGAACAATCTGAAGACCAAGGAAGTAGTATAATAGATGAACGTTAGTCATCTCAAATTGCTCCATCAATTCTCACTAAACATCCTCAATCATAGAAGATGAGATACCTATGATGAGAAGATCATCAACATATAGCATAAGGATCAAAACCTCATCCTCAAGATGTTGAATGAACATGTACAATTAGAATAACAATGTGTGAATCCTATTGAAATAAAAAATAGTCCATCTTCTCATACCAAGCCTGAAGGGCCTACTTGAGACCATACAAATAAGGTTGAAGTTTGCAAACCAAGGAGGAATCCAACATAAATCCCTGAGGCTGATCCATGTAGATATCCTCATTAAGATCACCATGCAAGAATGTACTATTTACATCCATTTAAAAAATGGGCCATTTCTAAGAAGCTGCAAGGGATAGGACAAGATGAATAGAATTTATCTTGGTGACTAGAGAAAATGTCTCAGTGTAATCAATACCTTCAACCTATGAGAAACCCTTCACAACAATATGTTCCTTGTACTTATCAATAGAACCATCAGTAACAAACTTAGTATGATACAACCACTTGCATCACACTTTGTATTCCCTTAGGAAGAGAACAAAGATCCCATGTATGATTCTTCATCAAAGAAGAATAATCCTCCTTCATAGCATTTTCCCACTCAGGATGCCTTGTTGTACCTAAAAAATTATGAGGATCATCACAAATGGCATGACTCAAAAGGCTAGAACCCGTAGTATGATACTGGGTAAAGGGGGAACACCAAGATCATCATCATCATGAAAATAATTTGGAAGAGATGGGGGAGTAGTGGTAAGTAAAGTAGACTCTGGAGATAGGGTACCTACTCCAGGAAGGCACTCATCAAATTGGACATACCGTCAAAACATGACCTCTCTAGCATCAAGATCAAATAACTTGTACACATTGAAATCCTTGCAGTAGCCAAAAAAATGAGGGGTTGGCTCTTCTGCTCCATTTATCTCCTCTGAGAATTAGGTATAAATTCCCATGCTTCACTACCAAAAACCTGGAATGAAGATACATCAGGTTTGACATGAGACCAAGCCTCCTCAGGAGTCATATGTCAAACTGCCTTGTGGGGCATATGATTCTAGATATAGTTTTCACAATTGACTGCCTCTACCCAAAAAGATGATTCCATGGACCCGGACCGAATCATACAATTTTCCATCTCCCGAAGTGTTCCATTCTTTCTCTTTGTTACACCATTCTACTAAGGGGTGTAGGGAACTGAAAAATGACTCTATAGATCATGTTCAGAGAAAAAATCTCTGAAATCTTGATTCACATACTCCCCCCATTGTCTATATGTATCCACCAAATAGAAAGACAAGATTTCTTCTCCAAAAATGTCTTAAAGATTTGAAATGAATCAAAGACATCAGAATTGTACTTAAGAAAGTACACCCATGTGCACCGGGATAAGTCATCAATGAAAGTAAGAACATATTTGGAACCAAAAAAAGGAGTAGGAAATGACATGAGGTCACTATGTATCAACTCTAATGATGAAAAAATATGAGTAACTCATCCCTAAAGAAAAGGATCCCAATGTTTTTTGCCAAGAATACAACCTTGACAAACACCATCAGTACAAGAAATCTGTGGAAGCCCAAGAACAAGTGGTTGTGTGCTCATCTTCTAAAGATATCTATAATTGACATGGCCCAAATTCTTATGCTAAATCCTACTCATTGTATCTACATGTTCTATAAGAGAGGAATATGTACAATCAAAAGGCTCAAATCCATCAAATCTATATAAGTGTGATGTAGAGTCAACACTCCCAATAGCCACAACTAAGCCAGAATCAAGGAGGTCTCAAATAACCACATCATGTGGTGAGAACTCAATTGTCTTATTAGAGCTAGAATGGAAAATCTGATAGATGGAAAAGAGGTTCATCGAGAGATCAAGAACACCAAGAACATCTTGAAGAGAACCCACAGCCAATGTAACAAAACCAAAACCAAAAACTAAAAGATAGGAAGAGTTACCAATAGCAATCTGTGAAGTAGCACAAGGAGAAAGTGAGGTGACCATCTATTGAGTGTGTCATGTGGTGAGAGGCACCAGAATCTAAAATCTAAGTTGGCCCAGAAGTTGATTCTTGTGTAGTAAAAGCATGACCTTTACCTATAGGGGAGGATGTGGAATGAGGAGAAGAAGTATGACACTCCTGCATGGCTTCCTCTAAAGCCTCCAAACATTTCCAACACCTAGAAACTAGATGTCCATCCTTGAGAAGAAGTATGACACTCCCGCATGGCTTCCTCTAAAGCCTCCAAACATTTACAACACCTAGAAACTAAATGTCCATCCTTTCCACAAAAGCTACAGGTATCACCTATTTTATTCTTAGTCTTGGAGGAAGACTTAGTAGACTTCAAAGAAGAATTACCCTTTGAAGGGTTAGCTATAGTTTTTGAATAAGTTTTATGTGCAGGTTTGGAGGTAGACTCATTCCCTGCTGAATCTTTCTTCATTTTTGCTTTCTATTTTGGTTTCCCTTGTGATGTCTAAGTGACCAAAGCTTTTCTCATAGAGCCAGAAGTAGCATCCATCTATTGAATCTTTGAATTCTCTTGTGTCAATGAATCACAGAAAGCCTCAAAGGAAGGCATAGTGTGCCTAACACCTAGAGCATCCATAGTGGAAGAGAAAGTGGAGGAAAATATTTGAAACTGTCCTCGCAACTTTGAGTGTATAAAAAAGATACACTCATCATCTTACTTACTCTTCCCACATCCCTATAAAATTGAACGGAGAGACTTGAAATTCATCAAGAAGTCCTCAATGGTGGGAAAAATGTTAGGATTCAAAGATGTCAACTCTACATCAAGATATAGTGCCTTGAACTCATTAACAGTGCCAAATAGATATGCAAAATTTCCCCAAATAGCCTGAGGAGTGTGCAAATTCTCCAAGTGAAACAAGAGACTGTCAGAAACATTCAGTGCCATTAAGCCCATGGATTCATGCATTTTTTTCCTATCCTAAATAATCTCAAAAGGACATTGTAGATCAGGTTGGTTCTCATCCAGACAAAACCATAAGCCTTGTGACATGAGCAACCTAGTCATGTGTGATTTCCAAGTGTGATAGTTATGAGGTGTCAATCAGGCAACTGAAGGGTCTGTCATTGAGAGAAATAAGATAGAAGTAGAAGGGTCTTTTTGAAGTTAATGACAAAAATAGAAATGAACCCCTAAAATATAGTAAACTATCCCCCGTATACCAAAATTAACTATGAAAGCACAAAAAACAAGAAAAGAACTTGTTGTCTAGAAGAAGAGTGGAAGAAAACTGAAGCCTCACTTTGATGATTAAAATAGGTAATTAGATGGAAAAATATGAAGATGAAACCATCATTCTCATATTGGGCTCAGAAAGAGATTTTTGATGGTATATGGTTTGTCAAATTTCAACATTATATGCTCAAGTTATGAGAGAAAAACCAATAGGTGCTCAAAACTGCAAGCTCTCTGCCAAAAACATAGAGCGAGAAACAATTTGGCATCCAAGTGACCATCACCTATTGACATCACCTGACATATTGATGACATCATCATGTAAGAAAAAATGTGACCCCATAAAAAATATTGTGACCACCGAAATGATAATGTTACTTGCAGAAATGATGATGTCAGCACTCAGCAGAGGCAATGGTAGTTGGGCGACGATTGGACTGCACTCAGGAAGTGCTTGGGTGGCGGGGGAACTCGGGAAGGCAAAATTTGGAAGTGGAACATCACCTAAGTGTTGGCAGGGCATGGGTAGTGCTTTGGCGGTGTGTGCAAAAAAGGAAGAAAAATGTGTTTTTATTTTTTTGAATTTTTTCTCGGTTTACGTGTCGTACAACCTATGGGCAAAATTATTTTTTCTTGAGAGGTCATTATGGCCCAAACAGGCCATTCCTTATATCAAAATAGGGGATTTTGGGCCTTCTAGACACAACCTTGAGGTTGGTATGTGCCCAAAGTGCACAAAAAATGATGCCACCCCCTGATTCAAGACAAAAAAAACCCTAGAAAGCTAAAACTTTTCCACTTCAAACACAACTTCAAAAAAACCAGAATAGGTAGTAGCAGAGGAGGTCTAATACCATAAAATATTAGAGAAACACTGATCGAATAGTACCCAATGATACCTACATGCAAATGACCTATTATAGGAAGAAGGGAGAAGGAGGAAAAAGAAGAAACTCAGAAGCTCAAAGATTTTCCAAAAAAGAGTAGAGAAAAAATATATTCCAAGTTATGAAACAATAATTACAAAGCTCAAGATAATAAGGTGAAAAAAACCCTAAAGCCTAAAAAATATAGGTTGCGCATTATAATTAATAGAAATATTAATTGTAATGCACATAAGAGAAAGTTTAAGATAAAAAGAGTAATAACAACTTAACTAATTAAATCAACATGATTTAATCAATAAGCCTAAGGTAATATTACTCTAACAATTACTTGGGTAGATCTCTCATCTTGATCGACTAATTCATTCTCCTCAGGAGCATTGGTTTTTTCCTCGGCATGTACTTCTTCTCTGTGAAAGAAGGAATGAGAAAAAGGGTTCTCATCATCGTGATTGGTGTAAGTGTGCATGCCTCATTTTTCTAGATTGAGATCGAGTAACTACCATACAATGGTACCCTCAAAATATGAGTGATGAAAGATGAAGGAAATATGTAAGATGCAAGGATGAAGGATGATGGATGAAGGATGAAGTTTATAATTGATGATGACCTTAGGAGAAAAGGATTTGGACTTGATTTTATTATTGCTTGGATTTGATTGATTGATTGATTTGGATGAATTGGATTGAAATGATTAAGTTTTATTTGATTTGATTTGAATTGGATTTAAAGGTTTTTGGATGAAAACCTAGGTGAGACAAGACCTTATGATGGTGTAAACACAAGGGGTTGATTTTAGATAATGTCTTCTTGTACTTGGTGATTGACTTGTGATCCTAAGCAAAATAAGAAAATACAAATGGATTTTATTGCTTAAGATGAATTGATGTTCTACAAGAAATAATGTGTTCACTAGAGATGAAGGTCTGAAACATGTTTGGTTAAGATCTTTCAAACTAATGATGACAAAGGAGTGAAAGATTGGATTGGATTTGATTTGATTAAGTCCAAGATTGATTGATTTTGTTCCAAGAAGGGAATGATGATGATTTTGATGATGAATAAGTGGTGAATTGATTTGAGAATGAGGTTTATCTAATCGTATTGCTCAAAATAGATGAAGGCATGATTCATGTGATTTTTGGACATAACTCAGGAAATTTTGTTGTTGTAGATGATAGTGTCAAATTTCTCAAAGTCTTTGATCTCTTTCTGAATAGATATGTTGATATGTTGATATTCTTTGGCTTTTCTATCAGCTTCTTTCTTCTCTCTATAAACACGGGGAACCAAAAGCTTAACTTTCTTGTATTTTCTAGAGTCGGTCATATCCCAAGGAGAGAAATATAAATTTTTTCTGGTCAAATGAATGTTTCATGACAAAATTTTAGGATCTCTTGAAAAACCAAGTTTAAAATGCTTTTGCAAGACCTGATAGCTCACTATTTTTGGCGGAGATGATTGTTCTTAGACACAAACATCAAAATATGGAGATGACCATTCTAGGTCAAAGATGACAGTTCTCAAGCGTAGATGCCAATGGCAGGTCAGAGATGACAATTTATATTTAGAGCAGGTCATGGTGAAATTGTGATCAGTTTGACTTCTACTCTTATTTTTTGGTCATTTTTTTTCAATGGCAAGAATTGACTTCAGTCACTCAAACTAGAAAAATAATAGTCATCTATCTTGAAAACAATCCAATAAGGGACAAAGCAACCTTGAGGGATATAGGAAATTGTGACAAATTCAACTGATAGAACATTTGTGTTTGTTTAAGTTATCCATGTTTTTTCAAACACGTAAGCATGGCATAGCTATGAAATTTGGCTTAGTCTAAAAATATTTACCCACAAACATAGGCACTCACACAAGAGCTAATTAGAATATGGTCATCACTAAGAATGCAATGGATCCAATCATGATGCTATATTAGCTGACTCCAAATGCTCAAGGTGGAATGAATGTGTGAGTGATCTTGGGGAGGTTACTATCCTCCTTGCACAAACATTATCATACTTTCAGGGGTGAACCGGGTAGGCTTCTACTTTAACAGTTCTTAGTCAGGCTCTCCATTCAAATATGTCCTTTGTGTCCATGCAAGCATGATTGAGGTGTATAGCCCCACAAAGAACCTTGGCACAAGAAGTCACATAAACATGATTGAGACCTCCCAACCCTACTTTGTGCTAGGCGTGAGCTGAGTATAAGTGCAAACGATATCCTACTCCTGAGGCTTTGGCCCCAAAGAGTTAATTTTTTCTTATGTGGGTCGTTCACAGGAGATTTTTCCTCAACCAAAAGGCCCAACTAAAGGATTAAATAAATAGCATGGAATAGCGATGAGAGGGGTCTAGATTTCTAATTTTCCTAAGGGGAAAAGAGAATACTCTCCTACCTAATGCCATTTTCTTGCAAAAACACCAAGCAAGTTTTTCTTTCCCAGGTTACTTTCTAAGTGAAATGTCAAATGAGTCTAGGTTTTTTATTGTCTAATCCAAGACAAGAGCATACTCCCCTATCACTTAAGAAGACACTAAAAGTGAACCTTCTTTAAAATGTCTAAGAAAATATTAAAATCAGACACAAAATTTATTCGTATCTCCTAGGAAACCTACAAGAACAATGTGTGAGTAGTTTAATTTTGTCTTCTTCTTAATGTCCTGCAACACACAATGTTAGTAGTTTTAAAAATTAGTCTTTAGAATTGAGGTGCTGCAAAACTCAGACAATATCAGTAACCCAAAAACCTATTGTAAAGTGAAAAAGAACTAAAACAGAGCACAAATGATAGTTTATAAATATGTGCAGACAACAATCTGCATAGATGATAGTTTGTGATCACAAAGGATAGTCTAAAATCACAGACGACTATTAGAGAAAATGCGCAAATGACAGATTATGCAAAAACTGAATTAATTATACCTGACAGCATAGTTTTTAAGGAGCGCAGATGACAGATTACCAACATAGATGAAAGTCTACAAAGATGATGGTCAACATGTGCAGACGGCTAAATAGAAAATAGAGTTAGGTAACTATGGTTAAATAGTGATATTTTTTAAAAAAACTGGCAGCATTTAACTATATAAAAGTGAGGTACTATCAAAAAATTGAGAGTTAAAAACAAAAATATGGTAGAAATGCATTTAAAATCACTTAAAAAACCAAAGGTTAGTTAACAGAGTAGAGACGATGATCTATGCAAACAACAATCTATGCAAATGACTATTTAACAGAGATGACTGTTCTAGGGTAGAGACTGCTTTGCGTGACATTTTCCACAATGTTGCAAAAAATGAGAAAAATGCTTTCAATTTTAGGGATGTGGGTCCAACCGGGCATGCCAAAATGTATGTGGTGAAAACCTACCTATTGGGATCAAGCTCAAACATGCAAACATTAGAGGTAAAAATACATGTTAACTACATTAACATATCTAAATCATATTCCAACACAATATTGTCAACACAACCTTCGATGAGCCAAACAAGGGAACCATAGGCTTGTTGATTTTCTCTTAGAGAGGGTTGTGGGTGTTCTCTCCCGACACAATGTATAAATCCTACTTTATTAAATGATGAGATGCAAAGTAAATGCAACTACAATGATATGGTATTAAATGACTCAAGAACTAGTTATAGAACTAGTCTCAAGCATTCAATGGATGATATGAGAGTGGATGATGAAGACTAACTACCAAGATCTTGCATTTAATGAGAACTCTAAATAAAACTACCATGAATGAAAGAGATTCAACTACCAAGAAAGGGTTATTATGAAAACTCTAAATGCAAGCAAATATAATTCTAAGCACAAACTAGCATGATAACAATGCATGAGAATAATGGTGAATTACTCTTGGCAAGGATCCTATTTATAATATTTTGGAGGCTTGAGTGAGGTGGAGTACATGTGGAATACACATAGGTGCCACATGAGGGACACATAAGCCATGAAAGAGGCCAAGTTTTCTCACACATATGTGAGAAACTTGTGATGTGATGGGTCAATGTGTACTTGAAGTACACATGTAAGAGGTGTGTAAGAGAGTGTAAGAGTTTTAGTCTAATGAAATACTTTTAGAAAGTGTAAGAAGGTGTCATCCAGGTTGTAAGAAACATTTTTGGCAACTATGTGTAAGAAAATACACCTTCATGAAATTAAGAATATAAACAAAAATTATATGGAAAGATAAACAAAAACTAATCTAAAGAATTGAAGCTAAATCTATATCATCTCATGGTTCTCTATCCAAGCTTTGTTAACAGAGCTCTCAGGCTTAATCTCTCTCAAGGACAATCCTAGAATGAGATATATATGGAATTCAATGCTCAAATATAGCTAGAATCCTTAAAAATGCTCCAAGATCATGAAATAAAATTAGCAAATGCTCCTAAACATGATACTAAATGATAATGCAAATGCTAAAAACTCTCCCAAATCTCTCAAATGCTCCTCAATATGCTCTCAATATTGCTATCAATATGCCTAAAATAAGGATGCTTTTTCTCTTGAAATCTTGGATCCAAATACACAGGAAATTGCTTGTATTTATAGCATTTTCCAAGGGTAGGGGGTAGAGTGAGTTGATCATGATCAAAGCTTGGTTAAGTCAAAATTTTTGAGGAATTTTCAAATGGAGGGAAAGTTTGTTGATCTCAAAGATATTAGGAATTAAATAAATCCATCTTTTAATTAAATTAGCCATGGAAGGGTGATTGGGTTGGATTTGATCCTATTTGATTTGAACTATACAATTGAAAAATCAATTGCATAATTTGATTAATCCCTTTAGGCTTGAGTTTAATTAATTGATTTCATGATTTAATTGATCTTTTAAAATTATTTGAATTTTATCCATTTGATTTTCCTTGATTTAATGTCCATTTGATGATATTTTGAAGCATTTGGCTGAGATTTATAGTTTGGAATATTTGAGATACACCTGGTCAATTTTAGGTGTCTACAAATGCCCCTCTTTGAAGTGATGTGCGAAGCGCATTGATTCAAAGAAAGCTTGATTGTCCTGATCATTGAGCTGATACTGATGAGCTGATATAAAAACCCAGACATGGAATGCCAATATGAAACTCTGATATGAAATCTGATATGAAAATCTGACATGGAACTCGATATGAAAATCTGATATGGAACTCGATATGAAAATCTAATATGGAACCCAGCTGATAAAGTTTGAAATTTTAATGCCCCAGATTGGATATGAAACTAATGCATAATCCATTTTTGATGATATGATGATGCCCCCTCAGAAATGGAATCATCTTGATCATAGGGAAAAGATTTGTGATGAAGAAAGTGAATAAGATAGATCAAAGATGATAACATTTCTAATAAATGATGAGGTGAAAAGATTTTGATCAAATGCCCCAGTGAGAAGAATATGTAGATTAGGTTCATCCAGAATGTCACGTAGTGTTTAGGATATTAGAAAAGTCATAATGATGAATGTTTGATAGGTCAATCAGATATGATTAAAAATGATGATGAATTGTCCTTATGTCTCACGATATTACAGGTTAGGAGCAATAAGTTGATATGCTCAAGTTAGAGAAAAGATAGATTTAATGTGTTACGATTGACTTAGAATGGTTCACCAAGAGAGAAACTAACATGATGCACTTTGTTTCAAAATGTAGGAACATTACTGCAAGTTGCGGGTATGAGGTTACGACTATGCTGCAACAGTTTCTGACTACACTGGCTCAGCTACCGACTAGTGCAAGCACTAGTCAGGCACCTCCTGGTTCACAGGATAGAGAAAATGATAGAGGTTCTGATGGCGCAGGTGGGTCAGGCACAAGTTTGGATGGATCAGGTGCCCCTACTGGGTCATGAGACAGATATGGACTTAGGATTGTGTATCATATGTATTTGTAGATCTGGATTTTGATGTACTATTGATGTATCATTGTTATTGATGTACCATTGATGTACCTTTAATGTACGGATTATGCTCTAGATATTTGATGGACTTTTATCTGATTATGATCTTTGATTTCTACTTTGATGATGTTTATGCGATTTCCTTTTATGCATGTCTATATGTTTCTATGATGCAATTATTTCTATTGTGCAATGGATGAAAAATTTCTTAGATTAGGACATAGATAAATGGATGCAAATGATGTGGATGCAATTTTATTGCTATATGTTTTGATGAATTAACAATGTATGGATTATGCAATGCAATGAAGACAATACTTAGTGCTTACGATAAATGAAATGCATCTATCTTTTTGTATTTTTGAATGTTTGCGATTTACTTTATGATATGCAGTTCTAAATGATGAGATGGATAATGGTTAATGAATAATGAATATTTTTTCTTTTATGAATGTATAATGAGTAATGATTAATGATTATGAATGCAAAGGATAATCTCATTTTGTGAATGACTGTGAAGCATAAGATTTGATGAAACACTATCAACCCTTTGTCTACCCCCTTGAACTTGGAAAAATACTAGAAAGACAAGCCATTTTGAGAATTTAAGCATTGGAGAGCTAAGCAAGAGAAACATGCAATTAATC
>MU219409.1:415707-426825 GCA_018584345.1 Thuja plicata
ATCAAGGCAAAGTACTTTTTCCAGCTGTCCACTAAGTTCTTGTATGGTAACAATTTTTCATCTTTAGTATTATATTCATCATTAACTTGATTAATGACTAATTGAGAGTCCCCATAAACTTGTAATTTTGTGACATTCTATTCCAAAGCTATCTTGATGTCGATGACCAAAGCTTCATACTCTGCTATTTTATTGGTTCAAGGAAACAATAACTTGTAAGATTTTGGGATTGTGTAACATTGTGGTGTAATCAAAAGAATGCATGCTCCATTGACATTTTTGGTATATGATCCATCAAAATATAAAGTCCATATCTTATCTTCAATATTCACAATAGCAAAATCTGGGAATGCCACTTGTATATGTTGTGTAGAATCTTGAGGATATTCAGCCAATTGATCACCTATCAATTGACCTTTGATTGCTTTCCTATCAACATATTCAATGTCGAATTCACTAAGTACCATGACCCATTTTGCAATCCTTCTAGTTAAAGCTATTTTGCTAAGTAAGTATTTCAAGGGATCAATTTTAGCTATGAGTTTCACCTTATGTAACAACATATAGTGTCTTAACTTTTGATAGTAAAATACCACTTCCAGGCAATCCCTTTCCATGAAGCTATAATTTAACTCATATTTGATCAAGGTTCTACTCAAATAGTAGATAGCTCTTTCTTTCCCTTCCTCATCTTCTTGTGCCAATAAGACTCCTAAAGATTGTTTTGTAGCTGAAATGTAGAGTAATAAAGGTTTCCCTTGAATTGGTGACATTAAGATAGGAGGATTCATCAAGTATTTTTTCAACAATAAAAAGGCTTTGTCACACTCCTCATCCCATGTGAAGATGGTGTCTTTCTGTAGTAATCTTCTGAAAGAATGACATTTTTCTGCCAATTGAGAAATGAACCTTCTTATAGATTGAAGTCTTCCTTGAAGTGACCTCATTTGACTAATATTCTTTGGAATGTCCATGTCCATTATTGCTTGTACCTTTTAAGGATCTACTTCGATGCCTTTTGCTGAAACAATGTATCCTAGGAGTTTTCCAGATTGTACCCCAAAAGCGCATTTCTTTGGGTTAAGTCTCACTTTGAACTTCTCTAGCCTTGTAAAAATCTTGTCTAGTATGGATAAATGATATTTTCTTGTATGTGACTTAGCTAAAATTTCATCCACATAATCTTCCATGAAAGTGTGCATCATGTCATGGAAAATGGTAGTCATGGCTCTTTGGTAAGTGGCTCTAGCATTTTTAAGACTGAAAGGCATTACATTTCAACAAAAAGTACCCCATGGGAATGTAAAAGTTTTCTTCTCTTGATCCTCAGGTGCTATGTGAATTTGATTATACCCACTAAATCCATCCATAAGTGAAAGCATAGCATGACCTACGTTGAGGTCCACAATAGCATCAATGCTAGGTAAGGGAAAGTCATCTTTTGGACAAGAAAGGTTTAAATCTTTGAAATCTGTGCAAACTCCTATTGTTTTATCATGCTTAGTAATAGGTACAATATTGGAGATCCATTTGGCATATGCTATTACTCTTATAAATCCTGCTTTGAGCAATTTCTCCAATTCAACTTTGACGAAAATGGCTATGTGTGGATGCATTTTTCTCAACTTCTGCTTTACGGGCTTAACCCCTGGTTTCACATTTAAGTGATGCATAATGAAACTTGGATCTGATCTGGGCATGTCAGCATATGACCATGCAAAGTTGATTTTTTTTTCTTGGAAGAATGTAATGAACTCTTCTCTTTTCGAAGGACTCAAAGATGTTGCTAAGTGAATGAATTTAACATCCTTTTTTGTGCCAATGTTGACTTTTTTTGTAGGTTAAATAAGTATAGGTGACCTTTCATCTTCATGAGCTGGCAAGGTGTCCAAACTTTCTCCCTTAGGTGCCACAGTTGGGTTTTCACCTTCGGAAACATCCTTTATTTTTACTTTTTTTGGGTCTAGCACTGCCACATGGTGGTTTTCACCACTAGACCTTCTCATTTGTTTGTATATTTTCTCTTCATTTTTTGGATTAAAAGGTTGAACACCTGCCCCTATCTTCATGTCTAGAGTGAATTCATTGGTGGAAGAATTGGGTTTTACCGCATTGAGGTATAAGGCCATTGAATTCTCATTTGAGAAGTAGAGTAAGTCATTTGACTCAAATAGATCCCAATCAATAAGTTTGAGATGTATGAGGGACAAAGAATCATTGAATTGGTTCTCATTTAAAGGAGTTAAGGAAATGACTTCATTAGATGATTCATACATTGTATCATCAAGGTCTATGACATGTGCCTCTTCTAGATGGTCCATGGAAAAAGGATCAAAATCCTCTCCATCAGAGTCCTCTAAGGTTTCTATGGGATAAAAAGCATGTGGATTAAACACTAGGGTAGAATCTCCCACCCACGAAGGTACACAAGGTTCACCTACCCATTGAGTAAAAGGAGGTGCTTTTCCTAGGTTAACTTTTTGAGGTTCACTTGCTGTTTGAGTTGAATTCCAACCTTGAGCCCTATGTTCTTCATTCTTAACTTTAGGAGGACTTTGATGTAGGAGCATCCTAGGGTAGTTGTCTATCCTGCATGTTTGGGAGATTTGATGGAGTTGTGTGGACTTATTTTCATGTGTGAGGGATTTGGTAGAGTTTTGTGGACCTAATTGGGTCTTGGGTAATTGGTTTTGATGTATTTAATGGAACTTGGCATGGTCTTGGTTGCTCGGCATGGTCTTGGAGGAGCTCAGCCTTGCTTAGGAATTTGGTGCCTGTTATAGGCCATATAAGTAATTTTCCACAAAGAGTTAGAGAATGAAAATTTCAAGGATTGAAGAGGGCCTATATTTCTACCTACGGTTTGAAGCACGAGTCCTAATTCATCTGGAACTAGGAGATATCATGATTTTACTAAGACATCAATTTTGGGCATTTAATTGTTGTTGTTGGCTGACTTGTGGCATTTAATTTATGTGTTTGTATTTAATTTATGTTCAGGGCTGACCTGTGGCTTAGATTGGTATAAGTAGGGTTTGTGGGGGAAGTCTTTAGTCATTATTCATTCATATTGGAGAAGAGGAAGAGGTAGAGGAGCGAGTTTTGACAAGAGCTAGTGGTTGCGGTTTGGGGGACAAGGGGATTGCTTGGTGGACTTGCGAGCACAAGTTTAGATCTTCCTTGGGGGCTCCTACCAGTGTGTGGATCTGGACTAGCTAGGATTATTAATTCATCCTGGAGAAGAGGAAGAGGTAGAGGAGCGAGTTTTGAGAGGAGCTAGTGGCTGCGGCTTGGGAAACAAGGAGATCGCTTGGTGGGCTTACAAACACAAGTTTAGATCTTCCTTGGGTGTTCCTACCAGTGTGTGGATCTGGGTTAGCTAGGGTTTCATTTGGATCTTGTGAGCTCTTATGAAGTTTCTATTGTAATTGCATTATATTTGGCCATAACCCAGAAGGCCTTACAGCTGGGCATGTTCGATGAAAATATAATGATTCTATTATGAGTATTTGCATTGTGTGGATATAAATCTTTATGTTGTTATTTGTATTCCATTGTGTGGTTATTGGTTGGGGGCTAGGACATCTCCATTGTGGATCCTCCTACCTTACCCTTCATTAGATGGTATCAGAGCATAGTTGTTCCTGAGTGTGTGGATAGAGCACCGAATGTGAGGCAATTTACACTAGGACCTTGGGTGGAGTTTATCAGAGCATAGTTGTTCCTGAGTGTGTGGACAGAGCACCGAATGTGAGGTAGTTTGCACTAGGACCTTGGGTGAAGTTTATTAGAGTGTGGTTATTCTTCAGTGTGTGGACAGAGCACCGAATGTGAGGCAGTTTGCACCAGGACCTGCAGTAAAGGTTGGATCTAGTTGGTGATTCATTGCAGAGGGTTTGTGAAGATCTTAGAAGATGGCTCGAAGAAGATTAGACCCTGCGATGATTGTAAAACTCCATGATGTGGTGGAGAATAATATTTCATAGAATTTTTCTCAGATGGAAGCTAGATTGACTAATCGAGTTAAGGAAAGGATGGTTGAGAGTGATCCATCTCTGGATAAATTTCATAAGAGATTTTGAAAGATCTTGAAACCATGGAGCTGGAGTCTATCGATCAGGAAGTGAGTTGTCTGGCCGGTTAGAAGACTTGTTCAAGAGAGAAGAGGGCATAGAAAGGTTGAGATGGAAGTTGGTTTTGTTGATCATTGTGTGGAGTCTGATACGGAACCTGTAGAGAAACTTGTGGTTGTTGTTGAGGAGCTTCCTAACCTTGTTGATGCTATGGTTGAGATTGGTTTTCATGATCAGTTGGTTGAGTTTGACATGGAAATTGTGGAGCACTTGGTCGTGGATAATCAGGTTTCTAAGGGTGATGATCCATATGTCGGTGATATGAATGTTGTTGGTGTGTATTCACTAGTTGTTGATGTGGTTGAGGATCTACATGATACTGCAGATCTGTATGTTCCTGATGTGGACCTGTTCGTGGTTGGCATGGTTGAGGATTTACATGTTTCTCCTATTGTGGATTTAAGCTTACATGTTACTGATGTGGATTTCATGTTCAATGACATTGATGGTTTTGATAAGTTACAGAGGTTATTGGTGAGGTACTATGTTCAGTTTGTTCCTAGGAGTGAGCATGTTGATTGGATGGTTGACATTCTAGTGGTTGATAGATGGATGTGGATCTGAATGATTTACATGTTGGTTCTATTGTCCTTGTTGGAGTGGAAGCCTTTGGTGAAGATGAAGATGGTTATGGATATTTGATCTGGTGTCAAAGTATGAAGCATACCTCTTTTCGCACCTAGGAAGTCTGATGTAGGAGCATCCTAGGGTAGTTGGCTATCCTGCATGTTTGGGAGATTTGATGGAGTTGTGTGGACTTATTTTCATGTGTGAGGGATTTGGTAGAGTTGTGTGGACCTACTTTGGTCTTGGGTAATTGGTTTTGATGTATTTAATGGAACTTGGCATGGTCTTGGTTGCTTGGCATGGTCTAGGAGGAGCTTGACCTTGCTTAGGAATTTTGTGCCTATTATAGGCTGTATAAGTAATTTTCCACAAAGAGTTAGAGGATTAAAATTTTAGGGATTTAAGAAAGCCTAGATTTCTACCTACGGTTTGAAGCACAAGTCCTAATTCATCCGGAGCTAGGAGATATCATGATTTTACTAAGACATCAATTTTGGGCATTTAATTGTTGTTGTTGGCTGACTTGTGGCATTTAATTTATGTGTTTGTATTTAATTTATGTTTAGGGCCAACTTGTGGCTTAGATTGGTATAAGTAGGGTTTGTGGGGGAAGTCTTTAGTCATTATTCATTCATGTTGGAGAAGAGGAAGAGGTAGAGGAGCGAGTTTTGAGAAGAGATAGTGGCTGCGGCATGGGGGACAAGGGGATTTCTTGGTGGACTTGCGAGCACAAGTTTAGATCTTCCTTGGGGGCTCCTACTAGTGTGTGGATCTGGACTAGCTAGGATTATTCACTCATCCTGGAGAAGAGGAAGAGGTAGAGGAGTGATTTTTGAGAGGAGCTAGTGGCTGCAGCTTGGGAAACAAGGAGATCGGTTGGTGGGCTTGTGAGCACAAGTTTAGATCTTCCTTGGGTGTTCCTACCAGTGTGTGGATCTGGACTAGCTAGGGTTTTGTTTGGATCTTGCAAGATCTTACAGAGTTTCTATTGTAATTGCATTGTATTTGGCCATAACCCGGAAGGCCTTATAGCTAGGCATGTTGGATGAAAATATAATGATTCTATTATGAGTATTTGAATTGTGTGGATATAAATCTCTATGTTGTTATTTATATTCCATTGTGTGGTTATTGGTTGGGGTCTAGGACATCTCCATTGGGGATCCTCCTGCCTTGCCCTTCATCAAAATTGCATAAGTGTGAATGGTATGAACCTCTATATCATTACAAGATTCTTTAGACAAGGAATCCCACTCACAGTCTCTAGAATCATCTTCACTTTCAGAACCTATCATATGGATATGTGCATGGAAATCATGCATGGGACTTGAACTTTCTCCTTTATGTTGAAAACCTATGCTGGCTTTCTCTTCTTTGGCTCTCCAAACAGGTTCAATAGGTTCTAACAACCCTCTATGTTGAGCTCCTAAGGGTCCTCTTCCCTTATAACCCATTTTCTTCATAATATCAAATCCTTTGCCATATTGATCAGTTTCAATATTGATATGTTGCACCCTTTCATTAGGATTGGCTGAATTATCATCATCTTTATAGATCCATTGTAATACTTCATCATCTTCTTTGTCTAATTCTTTTTTGTCACATTCTCTCACAAAATGAGAATTGTACTTATGAGGTTGATGATCTTTGGATGGTTTCTCATGTGTTCTTGGAGATGTAGGTAAGTCAAAGAGGGAAACAAAATATTCCCCTACTCCTTTTGAGTTAATTTTACATTGTTTTTCAAATTGATGCTTGAGGTCCTTCACCTTGTCATAGTGATCCTGCTTAATTTGATCTCTTTCTTCCTTAGTGGGTTTAGAAGATTCCAATCTCAATGTTGAAGGCTGAACTAAAGTATCCTTTGAATTTGAACCCTCATAACTCATCTTTTCTTTTCCCTTAGTCGATGTAGTTGAGTTAGTTTGAATAGGATTAGGAGGAGATGTGGCATTAGATGTTTGTTCTGGCTTTTGTTCTTTGGCCTCTTCCATGGTAATATCAGGGATAACTCTTTCCCTATTGTGAGGAATATAAAATTCATGACTTGGCTTCAAAGCATTGCAATATTGGAATGGGTTTGAATCTCCCCCAATTATGATCTCCTCTCCTAGGTATGGAAATTTCATGCATTGGTGATATGTAGAAGGTACCACTTGCATCTCATGTATCCAAGGCCTTCCTAGTAAGATGTTGTAGGTCAATTTCATGTCAAGGACCTGACATATAGTGTCCTTTTTGATAGGTCCCACTTGAATTGGTAGAATAATCATACCCTTTGAAGATCTTTCCTCTTCATCATAAGCCTTAATAGTTATTTGTTTCTTTGGATCAATGAAAGATTCAGATAAACCTAATGACTTGACAAGGTTTAAATTGCAAATATTTAGACCAGCCTCACCATCGATGAGAACTCTCTTAACCCTATGTCTTTGGATTAATACCTCTATATGCAAGGGTAAGTTTTGAGGATGTGTGATAGACATGTCATCTGGTTTCAAAAAGGAAAGGCAATGAGGGGCTATGAGGTGTCCCACCATGTTCTGAAATTTTTCTTCCTCTAAGTTTATCGGGACTGTGGTCTCCCATAAGGCCTTTTCCAAAATCTCTTTGTGATTAGGAGATAGTTTTAACAATTCCAAAATTGATATTTGGACAGGAGTCTTTTGTAATTGATCTACCAAACTATAAGGCTTTGTGGTGGATGGTTTTTGTTTAGCCACAATAGTTGGTGCTTTAGGGCCAATGGTAATAGGAGTAACTCCTTGTAAGGTGACCTTTGAGGCTTACCCCCTTGTGATGGAATTAGCAGATCCTTGAATAGGTTGATCTTTAATCACAACAACATTGATGGTATTGTCATAAGTATGGGCAAAGTTGACATTATGACCACTTTTTACATTATTGGCATTGTTTCCTCCATTGTTGGAATTAGAAGATTCTCCCTTTTCATGTTTATAAAAAGGATTTTTAAAGGCTATGTGATCTTCATTATTTTTAGGTCCACCCACCTTGATCACACCATTGTCTATGAGATCTTGTACCACATGTTTGAGATGCAAGCAATCATTGGTCTTATGTCCCCTATTTTGATGAAAGTCACAATGGCTATTCTCATTCCACCAATGTGTTTTGATATGTGGTTCGTAAGGTTGGGCCTTTGGTAGATCAATGAGTTTATTAGAAATAAGTGTCCTTAATGCATCTTCCAATGGTTCACCCAAAGTAGTGAAAGTCCTTTTGGGTGTAGGTGTAAAGAACGGTTTAGGCTTAGAGGCCCCTTGGTTGTTCCCGAAGTTGTTATTAGTGTTGTTGTAGGGTACCTTAGGAGTTTGATCCATGTTAATGGCTTAAACTATGTTTTGAGTGAGGTTAAAAGGGGTAGCTTTTAAATTATTAGCCTCCACCACTCCATCGTTAACCACTCCTTTATTTTTGTTGTTATTCCTTGTCCAATATCGACTGTTGTTGTTGTTGTTGTTGTTGTTATTTTGATTTTGATTGGTGTTAGAGTTATTGTTGTTGTTGTTGTTATTTTTGTTCTCTTTGTAGAGTTTGATTTCTCCACTCTTCACCAATACCTCTTCTATTGTCACCCCATTCTCAATTAGATCTTGGAATGATCTAGGGCACTACAGCCTTAGTTGATAGTTCATTTTAGGATTCAAGCTATTCACAAAAATATCCATCTTTACCTTTTCAGGTACACTTCGAGGCTATCTAGTAAATACCGCCCTCCATCGTTGTAGGAAAAGTAGGAATCCCTCTCCATCTCTTTGTTTGAAATTGCATAGATTGAGCATTGTAACCTTATGTTTGATGTTATAAGAGTAGTGGGTTACAAATTTAGAGGCCAATTCTTTGAAGGTCCTAATACCGGAGAGTAATTTTGAAAATCACTCCATTTCCATGCCTCCCAAACTTCTAGGGAATAACCTCATGAGGTAATTTGTGTCATGCATGAACTCTATACTTAGGGCACAAAATTCCCTTAAGTGATCTTGGGGATCAGAGGTCCCTTCATATTTATCATATTTTAGTTAAATAGCTTTTGTTGGAAATGGTATCATGACTAAGGACTTGTCAAAAGGAAAAGTACACAAGGCTTCAATAGAGAAAGGTTTAGGATTCCTGCCTTGTTTCAATGTGTCCAATTGTAGTTGAAAAAGCAGGAATTGTTTGTTCATGATATCAATGGGGTTAGCCTTTGCTTCTTCCTTCTTAAGTTTACCAAATCATAGTCATGTGGAAGCTTAAGACCTGTTTGTGCTAGGTCTAGGAAGTATTTTTATTTATCCTTTTCCAACACTTTGTCCACAAGTCTCATGAAGAAAGGGCTTTACATAGCCTCAGTAACCTTTTCATCAGTTGGCTCTTCTTCATTAGGGTCAAAATTGCCCCCGTTGTTGGTGTTATTCATCCCTTGGTTGTTAGGTTCTATGTTTGTTCCTCCACTAATATTAGTGTTGGATCCTTCGTTGTTAGGATCTATATTTCCTTTTTTGTTTAAGTCCTTGTTCATGTGGTTAATCTAATCAGGATCTATATGACCGAACAAAAAATACATCATCGGTTCTGTTGCTTTGATGGTTTCATGCACAGGGTTTGCGGAAAAGGGATCACCTGGGAAAGGACACTCTTGTCTCAAATAGCACCCATCTAGTTGTAGGGTAGTTTTTATGTAATGAGATCGGGTGACAACCGACATTAGCATATGTTGAAATGAGGATCTCAGGTTTTCAAAACTCACTAAGTGATCAATTTGAGCATGAATTTGCAAAATGTCCACAAATGGTGGATTTTGATCGACATTAGTATTCTCAGTGGCAGAATGTCGAAAAGGGTATCCAAAAATAAAATTATCTTGTTTTGAAACTCTTGGCAGATACCCACTATTTTCCTTTCAAAGTTTTTAGGTGGCTCTTACCTATGTGTAGGAGGCCTTTCAATGATAGTACGCGGTCACTGGAAAACTTTTACATGGCACTCTACAGTTAGTAGGTGGCATTTCTTTGTTGTCAAGCATATATGTAATGTTGGTACGTGGATTTTTCTAGTTACCAGGCGGTTGTTTGAGGTGTTAACGTGGCATTTCAAGTTAGGTTAAGCGACCCAAATTTGTTTGTAAGTGGCCCTTTAATGATTGTACGTGGTGTTTTGCTAATCAAAATGGATTTTGTCAATTTTAAAAGTGTTTTCAGGGTTTAAAATTTTAATGTTTTTTATCAGATTCATCAATAGTATTCTTGCATGAAAATAAAATACAAACTCAGCACACACATAAGAATTGCATCATATCCCTAAAACCACACTAAAGTGTATGTTCTCAGATGTTTTAACATGGTTTATACAAGAATATCTTCCAAGCAGTCTACCCTAGCCTCAACAAATTTGGTTGTTAAACATGGCTCTAAAAAAAGGTAGGTCTACTTATTTATCAGGTTTCAACCTATTCCGGTCTAAATCTTGTCAAGATCCTTTACCCCTTTGAGGGCTTCCCACATGCACAAAGTATGATTTTTCACAATCCTGAAAGACTACTACAAGAAGTGAGGATGGCTTGTACAAGTTTTAGTCACTTTTTGATTAAGGAAAAGTGCATTATTTTATAGTGGGTTAGACGATATTGCGGTAAAAGAAAGTATCTCCCACTTTGGGTCATTCCCTCTCACCGTCCTTGTAAGGAAATTCTTAGGAGGTAGGCCCTTTAAAGCTATATTTTAGCTAACATGTGCATAAAAATGAAAAATGAAATTGGTCCAACAAGTTTGGAAATTTGATTCACTCAAAGAGTGAAGAGCATATCCCTATTGTCTTCTTTTTGTTCCAAACACTTTAAGCAAGTTTGTTCATTTTCAACCTCTTGACAAGGAGGTTATTAAAAAGGAAATGTGTGGTTCAATTTTCATATCCTTTCCCTTCTACAAAATTAGCTTTGCACGTTTGGATTTTTGATTCACTTCAAAAAGTGAAGAGCATATGCCTAATGCTTGTTCAATTTGGAGGAAATAAAAGATTGTCTAATTATTCTAGATTCAAAGAATGCCACAATTTAAGCAAATGCAAGATTGATGAGTGGAATACCTGATTTTGAAGCTTGCAAAAGGGATAGGTACATTTTTGAATTTTTATCTTATTTTCTACTCACCTAGTGGTGATCATTCCCACTCCATCTCCTCCAACAAAGTTAGTCAACACAAAGAACAGCAAAGTGAAGAAAAACTTGAAGACCTTTACAAGACACAAAAACTCCTAAAAGCCTTTTCCAATGAAAGATTTATTAATGAAATATTTTAAGGACATAAGAATGCAAATTTACTCAAAGAGTAGGAAATTTTCTCTTATAAGTGAAAAACACCTTAATATAATGATCATATAAGTGTTCTTCTTCAAATAAGCTTTCTAAAAAATTTGCATT
>MU219409.1:428076-457782 GCA_018584345.1 Thuja plicata
TGATTTAATTGATCTTTTAAATTGATTTGAATTTTGTCCATTTGATTTGCCTTGATTTAATGTCCATTTGATGATATTTTGAAGCATTTGGCTGAGATTTATAGTTTGGAATATTTGAGATACACCTAGTAAATTTTAGGTGTCTACAACAACAAATTAGTATTATTTAAAATAGTCAATTTTTGCAAATTTGCTCACACATGTGGGAGAAAATAATTAGGACTAATGGGTGTAGGAATCCTAGAATTAGCTTAATTAACCTTAGGGCCCGTTTGTTTGTTGGAAGATGGCTGGAATTTGAAAACGGGAAGATGTATTTTTGTACGGCCAAATTCCCATTTTGGTCCAAAATGAGAATTTGGAAAATTCCACCTTTTTTGTGGAATTTGCCAAATTCTCATTTTGGACCAAAATGAGAATTTGGCCGTACAAAAATACATCTTCCCGTTTTCAAATTCCAGCCATCTTCCAACAAACAAACGGGCCCTTAGTTAATTAGTGACTAGGTTTATTTGGTGAGAGTGATGTGAGGTAGGGTAGGATCTAGGTTTAGATTTATAATTAATCCAAATTAGATTTAGATTATTTATAGTTTAGAAAAATTTAGGCATATGAGGGAATAAATAAATTAAAATTTATTTAAAAGGGGATTTTAATGTGGGAAGGTATTAAATTAAATTTAATACACTTAAGGGGTAAGTATTCAAATTAAATTCAAATACTTTAGGATAATGAACTTAATTTAATTAAATAAGTCGAATAGAATAATTAATTATAATTAATTATAATGTTATAAGGGATGACTTTAGGCATCTACACAGCCTTGTCCTTTTGACTCCAAAACTGGTAAAATTTAGAGGGGGCCTATAATTGTATTTGAGGCTTCTAAATATGGATTTGAAACTCTGCAACCTACTCTTGCACACAAAAAAGAAGGGGAAGAATGTTGACCAGAGGGGTTTTCCTCAGTAAAACCCTTGTTTAGGAATCAACCTTGAAATGAAATAAATATAATTGAAAGGATGTTTTCATGAGCAGAGATTAGATCTAAACTATAGAATATTTCATACCATGTAAATGCAATTGTCTTTAAATATGTGATCAATAATGTTGATTCAATAGCTTTAACTCAACACAAAAAGCAAAAAGAAATCATGTAAGACAAAACCTCATGTAGTAGATGTTGTAATTCTCCATAATGTTGGATTGAGGAAGAAGAAGACTTGATGAATGAATGTAGATCTTCTTCCTTGATTGCAAACTCCTCTTCTTGACCTAAAATGGGTAAAAGAGCTATATCTATGGAAGGAAATGTCATGAAGGCATGATGGAAATGATAGAATGAAGACTTGGAATTTTTTATGGATTCCTTGCACTTAAAGGCTTGATGGACTTGAATTATTGATAATGGATGCCTTCAATAATGGAACTTTCTTGCACTTGAATCTCTTGAATGCACAATGATATCTCACATATGTGTGATTGTATTAGTAGATGGATCATGGATTTCACAATAATAATGGATGTGAAAATGAGAGGCTTTAGTGTCCTTTTATATACATTTAGGGGCTCAGATCTCGCAAGCCATCCTCAAAGAAAGATATGGAAGAAACACTCTTGCATGGGCCTAGATCCCAATGAAGCACAAATATCTTGTAACATGCCACAAATGGAGGCCTTGTCCTAGCAAGAAAAAAAATTCCCAGGACTTAGGGGAGTGTGCTAGAAAGGGGTGGTGAAAGCCATATCCCACTAGGAAATCAAGGTAGATCCCAAAATCAAAAATTAAGTGTATAGGACCTAGGTGGAAAATGAATTATGTGGATAGATTGAAAAAGGGAAATCAATCATAGAAGTTAGAGCCAACCTCGAGTTTTAAACAATATTAAAGGAGAAGGAACTTTATTTGAATTAATTATACATTTAAGTGCAATATGAGGTCCTACCATAAGAAACACTCTAATGCAGGCTCAAAATGGTCCCAAAATGAGCACAAATTGAGTCCTTAAATTTTAGGATGGTACAAACCCAAAAAAAAATGGATTACATGGTTATTATGCCCCCAATTCCAAACCAAAATCAACCATAAAATCAGATGGATCCCTCTAAATTTCATTTTAGTGTTGGCATGTATCACCTAATTGGAAAATATAATAAACTTTGATACGTGTTTGATTAAATGTTGTCATTAATGGTCAAACATACTACATAATCTATCCTCACAATTGACCATGACTGATAATAAAGAATCTAATGGAACACCTAATCGACTAAGGTACACAAAACTAACATAATGAAAATTTGATGAATGTATATAGAGATCAAAGTATTATGAGGAGCAGTTTTACAAGCTGATGTATTATGATATTTCAGAGATGACTAGATCAACAGATTCTTAAAATGACAGTCTTATTAAAATTTGAATGATTTATCAGTATTCTGGAATAAACTTTGCAATATTGTTTTCTTGATCACTAAATGACAAATTGGTACAGATCTCAAGGTGAAGTTTGTTGAGAATGTTATTTGAGTTGTCAAGATTCTATTGTTTTAAGTATATGGATGATTTTGTCTTAGGTTAATGATGTTTTGTAATATTCTATAAAAATTTAAACCTAATGTGTAAATTGACCTAAAAGCAATTTTAAAATCAATGGTGTTGATTAAGTAGCAAAAATAGTAAGTAATAAAAATTTTTTTATCTATGAGATGATTACAAAGAGAGAGAGAGAGAGAGAGAGAGAGAGAGAGAGAGAGAGAGAGAGAGAGAGAAANGATTACAAAGAGAGAGAGAGAGAGAGAGAGAGAGAGAGAGAGAGAGAGAGAGAGAGAGAGTAATGTGAATGGAGAACTATTGAAGGATCAATCAGTGACCGATAAAAGAGATAGTGAAAAGATTTGAAGAAAAGGTTTGAGTCATAGATTGTATGGAATTTTGAGAAGCTACAAAATGTGAAGGATATTATAAGAAAGGAGTGCTATTATAGATCAATCAATTTTTTTCTTTGACAATTACTGAAAGCTAAATCCTGGGTAGACTCTTACAGGCCTTTGTTTCTAAATCCTTTCACAAGGTGGATCTCTAGATTTTATATTCTAATTATCACATGAGGTAGACTTTCAAAGGTCTTATTGTACATCTAATAATTTACTAGGAATCTCTTAGAAGATGTATAACTCTTAGAAAGAGTTTTTGTAAGCCTTTCACAAGGTACCTTTCATAGTGTAGTAGTGAATGTTGTGGGTACCATCCCCACCATGGTTTTTCCCTCTGACAAGGCTTTCCATGATACCAAAATCATTGTGTCATATGTATCTATGGTTGTGATGTTCAACAATAATGGTTAGTACATGTTGAATCAATTTTATGTTCTGTCTATAACTAGTGATCAGAATTAGTTTTAATTGTTGAACTAGCTAATATACTAATTCACCCCCCCTTCTCAGTAGATTAATTAGTGCTTAATACCCAACAATTGGTATCAAAACTTTGGTTCTCTAAACAAAATTTTAACAACTTGAGTAAAAGGTCCAGAGTTGAGCACTATGGAAAGAGGAAAATATCTTGAGAAAGTAATTAAAGATTTAATAGAAAGATTAAGGAAATCCCTTGCTATAATAAAGTAGTTGGTTGAAAGGTTAAGAGATACACAATACTATTGTGATGAACTATCAGAAGGAAATATGTTTGATGAAGTACAAGAAGCCCTAGATGAAGTCATGAAGGAAAATGAAAAGTTGACAAAAGAATTGTCAAATGTGAAAAAGGAACTTGAAGGACAATCAATAGTTATGTATGAATATATTGAACACAAGAGAGTTGTAGAAGATGCAAGGAAAGAACTTGAAGAAACAATGAATACAAAGGAAGTAGAATGGAATCACATCAACAGAGAGAATGCTATAATGCATGAACATTTTGCAAGATGCACATGAAGAAAATGAAGAAATCATTATTGAAAATGAAACTCTAAGAGAAGTGAATGGAAAAATGAGACATGAAAGTGAAATAATGAAGAATAAACTGAAACAAGCACAAGAAAAAATCAAGAAGGAAAGAGAGGAACATGAACATATTAAGAGAGGAAATTATAGTACCCTAAAGATCCTTGAACAACTTAATCAACAAAGGAGACCTAATGACACATCTGGATTAGGATACACTAGAAGGAGTACACATGAAACATGAGAATCATCAAAGAACAAGGAGAAACAAGATGAACCCAAGTCACCTGTCAGAAATCAAGAGAGGAAAGAATCAAAGACTACATTATATAATTGTGGAAAGCCAGGTCACACATCAAATGTTTGCAGATACCAACCGGTAAGTCCTAAAACTCAATCTTTTAATGGATATTGTTATAACTATAATCAATATGGACATAGACCAAGTGAATGTGGTCCTAATGCTAAGTATGGAGCAATATTTGAGGGATATTGCTACAACTACAAGACACAAAGCCACAGAGTGTAGGTAGGCAATGAACAACTCTAGATCATCCAAGCCATCAATGAACACCTATGGAAGAAAACAACAATCTAGTGTGAATTGTACAAATTATGGAATCCATGGAAATATCATAGAAAACTATAGAAGAATGAATTTGAGAAATCATCATGGACCTTAGAGATCAATTGGCATGATCTATTATGCATGTAATAGAAAGGGTCATCTAGCCAGAGATTGCATAAATAGTCTAGTGAACCAGTCACTACAAAATGAAGAAAAGAAGAGTGTAAATGTTGAAAAAGTAAGAAGTGATATGAAGAAAATTTGGATTCAGAAAGAAGGAGGATTAAGTTCATCTTAATTGAGATCTCAACAATCTAGTGTTGAGAGTTCACCTTCTAACTAGGTTAAGAAGTTGACTTAAGGGGAAGAATACAAAAGTTTTATCAAGCAGTCCCCTAGAATTATAAGTAAATAATCTAAATTAGCATAATAAGATGCAAGGTGATGTCACTATATCTATCTTTAACAATATTATGAAAAATTTGCAACCGTTATGAAATATTACTGTTGGAAGTGAACCAAATGGTAGCATTATGCATTTAATGAATGAACGGTAAGATAATTAATTGCTCAAATAGGTAATGGTAACTCAAGTGAATGATAAAACCCTAGTGGAATTATAAATACATAAGAAAAGATCATTTTCACACTTTTTCTTTAACAAGAACTATTTATGAGCTAGTGTGAACTAGATTTAGCAACCATTTACTAGAATCTTGTGAGCGACTATTGAATTTGAAAAGTGAAAGTGATAAACCCTACGTGAACAAAGAAAGTGTTGAAGTTAACAATTTTATTAATTGAGACTAAGTTTGTGATTCTATTTGTCAAGAAAAGTTGAAGATGGAACAAAAGATCAATAATCCTACCCTAATTGCACACGTTGAAGAATCGCAACTGCAATTCAAGTTACATCCTATGAAGGTCACCGAGGTCGATGAAGCTAGATCATTGTCATCAATCCCACCTAGATTTCTGTTGGTCGAGGACATAAATTGTTTTATTCATTGTAAGATGGAGGAACCTAGAGAAGCCAATATCATTACTAGATATCTGAAGTTATGTAAAGTTGGAAGCTTGAAGACCGAGTATGCACATTTGATGAATGGTGGTATTCTGAATGCACTTGATTTCTCTATCTATTTCAATGATTACTCAAAAATATATGTACTAAGTAGATTTCATGACCAATTCCTATGGTTGGATGAGAACCACAAGATCACTGGTGAAGTAATTAGGAGGGTTACAAGTTTGAGTGCAACCGGTGAATTTCCTACCCTTAGACAAATTTATGGAGATTTGGTTTCATAATTGACAATATTATGAAGAGACCACAGAGCCATGACTATGATGGATATAAATGATGATATTGTGAGATGTATAGCAATGATTATTGGCTAAAAGTTTTATCAGTCAAGTAGACACAACAACATTCCCCATGGAGCAATCCATGTTGCATACAAAATGGTGAGAGAGAATGTATCTTACAACCTATGTGAATTTCTAGATGATCATATGGTTGTTAATAGGGAAAAGATTACAAATGATAAGAAGAAGTCATTCAAGTATGGGTCAATACTTATCTTTATTTTCTTTTATTTTCAAAAGTACTTCCCTGGAAAATGTAATGTTGAATATAAGGAAGATAGACTTGTGCTAGCACAAATATCTAATTATGTAAAGGAATTTGGAGATCAACTTGACACTCATATGTGGGGATATTTAAAAAGTTTTCAATCTACTATGCACAAGAAATGGAGGATCCCACCTAGTATAGCTCAGAAGTATAAGATATTGGAGTTGATGAAAACTCAACCCTATAGCTCCCAAGAATCACCTGCATGCAAACCTATCACAGAAAGAGAGAAGCAAAAGCTATGGAGGCCAAAAATAACATATCGATGAAAGAGGAAACATTTTCAAAAAATAATGGAGAGAAAACCCTTGATACAATAGCATCCTCAAATAATTCACTGAGTAGGTAATAATTACAAAGAGATCAAACCTTATAAAGGTGATCAAAATCCTAAAAGGGAGAAACCTAGGTTGCATGATAGTAATTAATAAAAGAATTAATTATTGCATGCCTACATTTTAGCTTAAATAAAAGAGATAATAAGTGACTTAATAATTAAATAAAAATGATTTAATTAATAAGTGAAATAACTTATTACTCTAACACCCCCCCTTAAGATAAACTTAGGGAGAAGCTAAAATCCTAGAAACAACTACTCAAAGCAGGAAATGGGTCCCGACAACAAGGCCTGATCAGGTACCCAAATACAAAAAAATATTTGTAAAGAGGAGAAAAGGAGAAAACCTAGTGGGAAAAACCCCTCTCCAAAAAGAGATGAAGCCTCGTGAAGGACTAAAGAAGCCTCCAAACTAGAGAATGTCCGAGAAAAAGGAAACAAACAATGAACATGAAGAACACCACTGAAGCATGAAGCTCCAAACATTATCGAAGAGTAACCATTGGAACCTCCACTATAATATAACATGATCAGGTAGAGAAGACTATAAGCTACATGAGTTCCCTAAAATGATACTACTCAAATCAGGATGGCAGAAAAAGGCAAACATTAGAACTTGAGGATATAGATGGAAAAAAACACCAAAGCCTGATGAGTTGATCAAAAGATGGAAGGATGCCTCTAAAATAGGAATGAAAGAGTGTCCATATGGTAAATGATCCATCTCATTGAAATGCATAGGTGCCCAACCACTGCATCCACATAGTACATAGGAACAAATACTGAATACATAGCTCACTCCATCAAACCAAGAAAGCATTAGAACCAACAAGAGATACCCCCATAATGCTGAGTAGGGAGAGGCATGATGGGTACACTAAATTAGACTGCCAAGAACAACTACATGTCCAAGAACCAGGAACGTAGAGTGTGCAGAAGAAAGTACAAACACATATAAAGGATGGTGTCATGGATGATCACTCTCTTGACACACATGATGAGGATAATGTTATGGAAGGAACACTCACTTGACAAAGGTATATGGAAAAAAAAGAAAACATCAAATCCCCCATGACACTTTATAATGTAGTGCGAGTACAAATAGGCACAAAGTGTGAAAGATCCCAAGTATACAACAGATGACACATTATTTTAGTGCCTTTGTAAAAATGAAATGCTATAGAAATAAATGTCGATAATGCTCAAGAATGATAGAAAGTTGTAAGAAAATATAATTAATAGCTAAAAAGGAGCCATCCCATGCAAGGAAAATGATCCCAAGACTTGAAACATCCAAGATATCCACCAGATTACAAAAAAACAAAAAATAAAATAAAATATACATGGAGCAGATTCTTGAAATGAGACCCATACCAAAAGAAAGAGCACAGAACTAGATTTCCAATGATGTAGTGAAGTTGGAAAATGGAGCCCATATGAGAAATATATGGCTCTTAAAATGCAAAAAGGAACCTTACTTTGACTGGGAAAAACACATACAAAATAGTAAAATCATAAAACAAAACCTAAAAAGCAGATCAAGCTCAGAACTAGCTTTCTGACGATATCTCATTTTCCCAAAAATGCCTTGGTTTGTTCAAGATACCAACAAAAACCTGAAGAGGTCTCCAAAATAAGAAGAAATCTAAGTGATCTCAGCTAAATCTAGAGGATCTCCACTAAATTTGGTGATGCCACTAAATATGGCAAGATTGCCAAAATTGGCAGAGTGACAAATATATTTTTTTTAATTTATTTTTCTTTTTTGTCACCTCAAAAAAATGTGCCCATAAAAAGGGTTGTACATGAAAAAAATTGCCTTATAATGCAACTGTGAGTTTTGTTTGATCCCAAAATGCTCCAAAAACAAAATCCCCTCAGATCCAAAAAAATATGAAATAGAAAACCTCATGTTTATAGAGATCTGAAGAACAAGGCCAAATATCTCATGAAGAGAACATGTGCATGAAGATATGGAGCCATGATACCATATTAGAGTTGATGAAAATTCAACCCTATAGCTCCCAAGAATCATCTGCATGCAAACAAGTCACAGAAAGAGAGAAGCAAAATCTATGTAGGCCAAAAATAATAGATTGATGAAAGAGGAAAAATCTTGAGAAAACAATGGAGAGAAAACCCTCAATACAATAGCATCCTCAGGTAATTCACTAAGTAGGTAATAATTAAAAATTGATCAAACCTTATAAAGGTGATTTAAACCCTAAAAGGGAGAAACCTAGGTTGCATGATAATAATTAACAAAATAACTAATCATCACATGCCTAGTTTAGCTTAAGTAAACTAGAGATAATAAGTGACATAATAATTAAATCAAAATGATTTAATTAATAAGTGAAATAACTTATTACCTTAACATAAGAATGATATATGTTTCCTAGTTGACACAAGCACTTGTATACTTCAACCTGTTGTACTCAAAACTTTCTGGATCCCTGCAATGGGTTATGAGATCTATGAAGATGAGATAGATAGATATGCAAAGGTGTTGTTGAGTAAGCCCATAGATAACACTGAGAAAAGGTTTGGAACATTTAAAGAAGCACGCTTTATAATTAAGCTTGAACTCAGAAAACCTATAATAGAAAGAGAGACAAGAAGAATGTTGGCAAAGTTAGAGGTTAAGTTTGGAGGAGAAATTTCTACGTCTCATACAACACAAGAGACCCGTACAATATCATTTGCACAACCGGTAGAGGAAATTGAAACTGCACCTAAAAAAACATACAAGAGAAAGGGAAAGAAGAAAGAAAAGAGGACTCCTATGAAAACCACATCACTAATGCCTACAGGGAGAACACCAACAAGAGAAGATAAACACACTGAATCTGCTTCTACCAAGACTAAAGAAACAAAGAATGATGGTGAGGACACCCCTTCAGAAAAGGAAGTGAAAGAGGTAAGGAAATAAGGTATAACCTCTATAGGCATTTCTATTGATAAATTTATAAATAACATTGAGACTCTTGGAGGATTAAGTGGAGTTTCTAGGAAGTATGACTTATGTCATAGTGATGAAATTAAGAGAATAATTGAAAATGCAATCATAAAGAGAATTAATAAGTTTAATAGAATCCCTTCTAAACTCAGAGGTAATATTTCTAAAACTTTGTTTGATATAATAAATGGGAGATGGAAGACTCCCTTATGCATTGATAATGAAATAAGAGAGAAAGAACCGAGGGAGTGTAATACTGGATTAGATGTTAATGAGATTAAATATCTTGTTGATTTACATAAGTATGATTTCCCTATCAAGAATAGAGTTACTAGGATTATGCTGGGAGAAACATAGGGTCTACATGATGAGACAATTAAGATTTAGAAGAATTATACTAAAAGATTTGAGAAATCCCAAGAGGAAAGTGATATTGAAGAAGAAGGTGAGGAACCTGAGCATTATGATGTGGAAGAAGAAGATGAATTAGACCAAGATGAGGTAGAAATTTTGGAACTACTAGAGATAAATGAGAAATTTATTGAGGTCATTCCTACACAAGTTAAAGAAATTGAGAAGAAAGAAGAGAAGAAATTAGAGGAGAAAGAAAAGGATGAGGTAGTTGTTGAGGAAATACCTTATCAGGAGGTTAAGAGATCACCTAAATTCACAATTACTCCCACTGCTACATATTCAGCTATGCAATTGGTAACTCCTCCCAATGTTTAGATAGTCACAGCAAAAGAGCAACCTATTAAGAGAAATTTGGAGCTTGGTGAGTCAGAAAAGAAGAAGAGAAGAGTGAGTATACAAATTACCAACGTATTTGAGGAAGAGGAAGCCATTGAAGAGATGAATATAGAAAATGTAGATTTCAAATTATTGAGCCCTAAGGAGATGATGGTACTATTAGACAAGATGAAATTAAAAGATGAAAAGAACAAGGAAAGATTGAAGAAGAAGAAGAAGGGAAGAGTACTCAAGATATCAAAGGAAATATTGCACACCTTAGTACCTGATGCTGAGATAGATGAACATGAGAATGTCATTGATTAACTGGATAAGTTTGAGAAGGTAATACTACAAGATATATCATTACTGGATAAAATTTCAATGTCCATAGATGAAGATGCCTATGAGAATCAAAATATGGAGAAGGTAAAGGCTAAGATTGAAATAGACAAAGAAAACTTATAGAAAGAAGCTGAGCATACAAGAGGTAATTTGAAAGTTGTTGGTAAAATCTTGAAAAATTTGTCAAAACTATCTGAGTTCACAAGTGATAATGATAAGAAGGCATAAGAAGTTTAGAATGAATTTAATGATACAATTAAGAAGTATGATTCAACTTCCAGCAATTCTAAAACCTATATAGCTAAATTCAGATAGTTAGGAGGCCAGTTAAAACAAGTTCAGAATGAGCATGAGCACAAGGTGGATACTTTACTTGATTCAAATTAATTTTTAGCCCCTACTACCGATCTAATGTCAGTAAGTGTAAAGCATGTTGAGTATTTGATTGGAAAACTTGAGCCCACTACCTTAGAGGAATTAGAAGATATTTTAGGTATTCTTATTGGTCAGACTATTGCACTTGTACATTTGAAAACAATATGGGATAATACTTTGAGTGTAGAAAAGGAAGCATACACAACTATATTTAACAAATTGTAGTGTTATTTGAGTAAATGCACCTTTTTCCTTGATGAAAAAAGGGGGATAATATGTTGCAAGATAAAAATATGGTGAACAATGTATATTTTTTTGTTTTCTTGGTATTTACTTTTGCAGTACTATGTAAGGGGGAGCACTGGAATGGGTTAGTAATTTATATGGAACCCTATCTGTTAATGAATTGGAAATTTTTTGGTGAATTCTTGTTGTCATTGATGTTCAAACATACTACATAATCTACCCTCACAATTGACCATGACTGATAATGAAGAATCTAATGGAACACCTAATCGACTAAGGTATACACCAGCAAATCTGATGAATGTATATAGAGATCAAAGTATTATGAGGAGTTGTTTTACAAGCTTATGTATTATGATATTTAAGAGATGAATGGATCAACTAATTCTTAAAATGAAAAATTATTATTCAAATTAGGATAATTTATCAGTATTCTGGAATAAAATTTGCAATACTATTTTCTTGATCGCTAAATGACAAATTAGTACAGATCTCAAGGTGAAGTTTGTTGAGAATGTAATTTGAGTTGTCAAGATTGTATTGGTTTGAGTGTATGGATGATTTTGTCTTAGGTTAATGATGATTTGGAACATTCTATAAGAAGTTAAACCTAATGTATAAAGTGACCTAAAAACAAGTTAAAACTCAATGGTGTTGATTAAGAGGAAAAATCAATGGTGTTGATTAAGTGGAAAAAATAGTAAGTAATCAAACAAAAGATTATCTATGAGACAAATATAGAAAGAGAGATATTTAAGAAAGTGAAGAGACAATAATGTGAATGGAGAAATATTGAAGGATCAACCAACAAATGGTAAATGAGATCTAGTGAAAATATTTGGAGAGGTTTAAGTCACAGATTGTATGGAAGTTTGAGAAGCTACAGAACCTAAAAGATCTTACAAGCAAGGAGAGCTATTAAAAATCAATCACTTGTTGATCTCTGACAATTGCAACAAGATAAATCCTTTATCAAGGTATAATCTTATAGGTATTCGTTTCTAAATCTTTTCAAAATGTGGATCTCTAGATTGTAGATTCTAATCCTCACATGAGGTATAATTTCAAAGGTCTTATTGTACATCTAATAATGCACTAGGAATCTCTCACAAGATGTATAACTCTTAGAAATATTTTTTGTAAGTCTTTCACAGGGTACCTTTCATACTGTAGTGGTGAATGTTTTGGTTACCATCCCCACCATGATTTTCCCCTCTGACAAGGGTTTCCAAAATACCCAAATCATTGTGTCACATGTGTCTATGGTTATGATGTTTTGGTTTCATTTACTATTCTATGGTTATGCCCTTGTTCAGCAATAATGGTTAATACATATTGAAATAGTTTTCTATTTTTTCTGTAACTAGTGATCAGAATTAGATTTAACTGTTGAACTGGCTAATATACTGATTCACCTCTCCCCCTCTTAGTATATTACTTAGCACTTAATACCCAATAGTTAGCACAATTTAAATATATGTTTTTTGAGTTAAAAATATAGAAAATATTAATGTGTCAAAAAAGACCAACGAAGTGGTGTACACATCATTGAGAGAGAGAGAGAGAGAGAGAGGCATATAACAATAGAAATGAATTATAGAAAAGGATAAAAAAATTTGCCTCAACATCTACAAGTATAGAGAAAAAAAAATGGAGGTGGAACTGAATGTAAAGATTGGCTGAAAGCATAAAAAAAATATAATGAAATATTATCTTAAGTAAAATCATAAAAATATGTAGAGAATTTCATTGCCTCAAAAAAAAATTTACGAAACCAATCAGACCATGAGATGGAAAGAGAAAATCAATGGGAAGAAAATGTGGATGTAGAAAGAAAAAATAGTGAAAGATTGACATGAACTGTAAAAGGAAAATAATGTAAATAAATCATCCCAAGATAGATTGAATGAATTTGGGAAACAAATAATGAGGTAAATAAATAAAAAATTGAGAGCTAATAATGTAGAGGACTGGCCAGCTATGTCTATTTTCTGAATTGATTGAAAGTATGGCAGTACATTATGGTAAGCTCAAAGAATACATTACTCATAACATAAATGCTTATTCAAGAGAGAAATTTGTAAAAAAAAAATTTCAAACAGTCTACAAAGCCAATGAAAAATATTTGGCATCTAAAGGAATTCACAACTATATTGATGCATCACTAAAGGCACCATCTATCATTAAAAAATGTATGAAACTATGTGAAGCACAAGAATGTTTGGATAAGGCTACAACAAAGATGACTAAACCTACATGGAAAGGTACACAAATTCACAGATTTTGGTGCCAATGTAATTCATTCTTGTTCTTTCATCTCGTCTCATCTCGATAATGGATCATAGAGTTTGATTTGAAATATTGATGCAAAAAACTCACACACGATCAAATCCAGAAACCGTTTATCTACTATTTTATGGATTGTTGAAATCTCCTAGAAAATATTTTGGTTTGCCGAAGAGTTTTGACACAATAAAATTATATGTTGAAAATGATGCTTTCAAAAATATGGTGGAGAAAATGAAGTATGATTTGGACCAGTTTCCTAAGGACACAAGTGAGGCAAGCTTTCTGGGTTTCATCAAACTATTGATAATCTTGAATGCAACATTGAATGAAACATTGGTGTCAAGTTCCTCTTCCAATTATGAATTTTTGACAAGTTTGTAAGTCACTTACCATACGTTACAACAAATTGGACTTCCATTAGATGGAGCATGGATCACCCTACAAAAACTAAAATAATGATTTCATAATATGTATTGTATAGTTTATATTCCCAAATTCTTTTAGGTTTTATGCTTTTATTTGTTTGTAATTTCAAACATATTGTAAATTTTTGATGGCTTGAATTAACTCTGTTTTATGAACATGTGAAATGCAACAGTTACTAATTCATCCTATGACACAATCCTTCAAGCTTGTAATGAGTTCCTACAAAAAGACAACTAATGAGGTGGACAGATTTTAGTGCCTTGGTAATTGATTTTAAAGTTGACATGTGGAAAATTGACCTAAAGCTGTTTTTCTCCCTTGTTTCTATAAAAGGCAATTCAAGGTCATTTGCAAAGGGTTCTAAAATTTTGTATTGAGCGTCTTAGATGAAATATAAACACTTTTGCATACTGAATCACAAATAATTGTGTATTGAATGAATTGAATGGTTATATTTTGAAAGAAATAATTAAAATATCACCATGGATAAATAAAATTTACTATATCATTAACCATATTATGTTGTTTCTTATTTTTCTATTTTTTTAATTTATGTATGCTTTGTTATTCTGTTATTTTCTATTTGTAAATAGAAATTTGAAAAAATGTAATTGCATATCAATATTAGATGACATTGACATAAACATAATATATCATCAACCATATTTAGGATTTTGTAATATGAATGATGAAATACAATAATAATTTTAATAAATATCTAGTAACTACTAGTGCTAAATCTCTTAAACTTTCCAAATAATCTCATCATCCTCATCATCAAATTGAGAGGTTACTTGATTCTTGTTTGTCTTCACTCTGCATACCTCCACTTATCTACATCTCAAAACTACTAGTACATGTGTCACTATCATTCATTCTATTACTATCAATTGTCCCACTTTGGTTTGAAGTATTTCCTAACCCTCTTCTTTCACATTTGGACTTCCATATTACCGGTGCCCTTTCATAAGGAAATTTTTTGACATCATACCTAGATGTATACAACCTCAAGAAATTTTCCAAATTCTTATCTAGTTTGTTTCTTATCTTTGATTTTAAGAAATTCAAACCGCTAAAAACTCTTTCATCCTCCATTGAACCCAATCTCATGTTTTGACATAAAACAACAAGTTTGAAAAAATTTGATATTGAATCATGCAAAATTTCACTCTGGCCTAGAATTGCCCAAAACATTATTATTGATCCCTCTTGGTGGGGGTTCTCCATTTTTTTATAATGTTCACTCATAGTTATTGAAAAATGGGTTGATTTCTCTCCAAGAATAATTTCATTTAAAATTTCATATATAGGTTGTCCACTGAATTGTATAGCTTTGCAAAATTGGCCTATCAAAGTTGTTAGCTTTTGATGATAATCAACTATATTATTCAGTTCCCAATATTGAGGAAACACAATAGCCATGGATTCAAGTAGATTCTCATGAGGGAATCATTTAATCTTCGAGGAAAGAGAATAGGATATTTTCTTCACAGTAGTAGTTACAGACTCAGCAATCTTCCTAAAATATTCCCTTGTAAGACTTAATTCTTGCTTCTTAAGATACTTTCCTAGTCCTGTGACCATGGAAAGGTAGTGCAATGGTATCTCAAATCCACATACACTGACATATAACTCTCCATTTGCATTAAACTGTTAAAAATTATCACGAATTTTCAAATCTATCAATGTGTGTCACCTAATAAATTTTCATTGAATAATATTGGTTGAGATTGATAGAGATTATTGAGGGTCATGTTGTAATACCCCAAAATTGGCAACTTACAATTCTAATCAATTTTGGTGCATTTTCCCATCATCAAAGTCCTATTGTACTAGGCAAATTCTCCTTCCTAATTGACTTTAATTGACTTAGTCTCAAATATAGAAAACCTAAATTTGCATAAATCTCACACTATATTTAATTCCTAAATTTTCAAGGTTTATTAGCTAAAAATCCCTATGATTAATTAGTTTAGTTCTAAAGTCCTAAGTACTTTTAAATTAAATTAATTCCACCCCCTTTAGCTAATACACATCAAAAGGAATTGAATAGTTATTTAATTATTTGAATGGATTATCCTCAAAAAGAATTTCATAATTCCATATGAAAAGCCACTCATGTGGAAATAATTCATTTCTTTAATTAAATAATTTCTCATTTTTGTCTCACCTTCCTCCATGGAGATGAAGAGTCAGTTGTTTCTTTCTAAGAAACTCTTCATCCTCTTTCCACGTTCTTCTATATTATGGACTTCATTTTCTTCATTTGAAAAGAGCAATTTTGAGAGTATCTAAACTATAGCCAATTCTTGTCTTAATTTTCTTTCATGCTTTCAAGATTTTGTTGCATAATTTGGCTTAATTTCATTTAGAGAAATAGTATTTTTCACCTTAAATTAGTTTTCTTATACATCTAATAGCTTAATTCTATCATCTTTTTCAAGTTCTTAGCTTAAAATATGCACTTTCATTCTTAGATTATAATGGCATTTCTCACATAGAATAGTTTCAATTTTAGTTTTTATAATGCTTTAAAATCCTCCATTTTAGCAATGGTCATGGTTGTTGGCTCTCATTCTGAGAGTAATTGAAAAACCCCAACTAAATATTAGGCAACAGGTCGATTCAATAAAATTTGTGCAATGGGCAATTGATGTTCATTTTTGCAAATTTGATGATTGAGCAATGACCATGTTGTGTTTGTGCCTGATTTAGAGGTAAATTTCAAGCACACACATTTTGGCACCCACCATGGGGCAAAAAACTAATTTCTGACCTCACTCTCAAATTTTTTATGATAAAATTCTATACTCTGCCATACGACTATACTTGTCTATGTATGGATTCTCGCATGAGAATTCTGAGTAGGCCGCATGAAGTTTTGTACTTCCTCGCGTGAAGCCTTGCAATTCCTCATGGGAAGTCTGGTACTTCCTCGCACGAGACTCAGGGCCAGTTTTTTAAAATTTCACTTTTTTGAAAGTACAATTTCTATTTTTCTGATTATTCTAACATGTTGCTGTTTCTTATCTTTCTAATTTTTATTATAGCATAACAGTGGGCTGCAAGTCGCTTGACAAAGATACAAACTTGCTAACAGTTTGCTTGTAGGATGATTGTCAAAGATTATTCCAAAAAATGTTGTGCTTGTTTTTTTTTTGCTTTCTTCACATAGTATAAATAGGGCCTTGTTAAAATTTCTTAGGAATCTTGATAGCAAAATAGGGGAATAGGCTCTTCATTACATGGAAGTGATGCATGTGGATGAATCTAAGACCTAGATGTTGCTAGCATGATGGAGACCTAGGGAAGCAAGGAAAGATCAACAAACCTTTAGCACATTCAATTGTTAAGGGATTATGCTCTTCTCTCTTTGAGAGAATCATAAACCCAAAGGCTTGTGAATTGGTTGGAGGAGAGTTATCTCGGTGATGAATATATCTTGTGTGTTTGGGTAAGGTGAAGAGGTAGAGAAGTATGCTCTTCTCTCTTTGAGAGAATTAGAAAATCTAACCTTTGAATCCAAGCCAAGTTTTGTGTCACCTTTAAAGGGCCTGCCGAAAGTTGAACCTCCGGGAATGACCCAAGTGAGTACACACCTATCACCAGTGATTCCACCTCACTATAATAAAGTCTACTTTATTGATTCCAAAGACTCCAAAGCCATGGTAACTTCTTTCTCATGATTCTGACTATCATCTTGAGAAAGCCTTGCTTGTTGTACTGAGTGGCACTGCTCCCATCCCTACTTGCAGGGGTGTATGAATTTCAAGTGTTGGTGTGGTTGCGAGGTCTTAGCCCTATATCAAGGGCACCAAAGGTTATTGTGAATGGAAGCCCACTAAAAAATTTCTTAGTTAGATGCCTACTCAGATCACCTCTGAAAGAAGACATAATATATGTGTAGGGAGGGGGAAGAATCTCTCCCCTAGATTCTCAACATAGGTATGCACCTGGATGCTTGAGGTGGTATATGATACTGGCCCCTACTTTAAGGGTAACATTCAAATATATATTTTTGAGTCCTTGGAAACACCAAAAACACGGGTGCTCTCTCAAGGGTGACACTATTGTGTGAGGTGCAGGCATATGCATAAGATAGTGAGGCACATATTTTGTCTTCTCTACAATTTTTTTTGTAGGATAACTAATTTTTTGTTTCGAGTCTTAAATTTCCCAATCATGATTAAACAAAGACTCCCATAATTATGCCAATTTTATTTTTCCTTGGTAGAAGTGTTTGTGACTACTTCTTGCGACACTATTGTCTGATCAAAATGTTATGCTTATTAATGATTGCTTGTCACATTAAAACTAAGATTGCTGATCTAAACCATCATAAAACTATCCCAAATCTAGAAATTTTGTCAGAGAACAGTCCTAACTATGTCTCAAAATCTGATTTTTGCCTCAAAAATTGAGTTGATCTATCAAAATATGGAGTTTTCTAGCGTGAGATTTCAGAAAACTGAGCACTTCCTCATGCGAGCTTTCATTTTCTCGCATGCAGTTATGAGTTTCCTCACGTGAAAAAACACTTTCTCACTCAAATTTGTCCTTTGGTGTCCTAAAACAATGAGTTATTTCCCGTTGACTGGTGAGTTTTTTGCCTGATCTGACTTTTGTCTGAGATCTAATTGCCTATTTTCGTATTGTCTGCAGTCTAAAACTGATTGTCTTGAGTTGTGAACCAACTGATTCTTTCTTAAACTCATTTTGTCTCTTTGTTCTCTGTCATACATTTTTGTGCTTTTATACCTTACGATGTGATAGTCAAATCATGACTATTCTAGCCATACTCTCAATGATTTGTGCCGGGTGTATTTCACATCTTGGCTGTTCTAGCCTATTACCTCCTTTTTTCTATTTCTAGAGACATAGTTCTGAGTTGGATCATAAGTTCTCTCTTGTTTCATCTTCGTCTATGCCTGTTACTACTAGAAGCGATAATATATTTCCCATTTGTGGTTCCAGAATAGGTAGAAGTAAACCTTTTAATCAAGGAAAAGGTCATTCTAAACCCATTGTTCAATCTGATAGTCAAGAGGGATCCCCACGTTCCTCCTCCCTATTCAGTATAGATTCCATTCCGAATTAGAAACCAATGTTCCAGCTGTGCTCAAATCCTTTATTTCAAGATCAACATAATCCATTTCTTTTAGATCAACAAAGTTTCAGAAAGTCACCTGTTTGGGTTGACCCTATTGATGATCCTCGCTGCCGTAGTGATCCTTTTGAACATATCAATCCTTTTGATCCTATCAACCCCTTTGATCTGCCAAAAGTTACATTGAACATGAATTCTCAGTTCAATACTCACACTTATACTGAAGCTATGCACATGGCACAATCCCACATCAATGACATGGTAACTCCTTTTGATTACCTACAAGGTCAATATAGCGGGGTCCATGACCAATCTCAAAATGATCAAGGTCAACAAGAGGAGTACCATCACCAGCGCCCTCCTCCACATGACCAGGGTCAAGATCAGAGTCAAAGCATTTATGAGATCCTTGGTAATGATGAGCCAATAATTCAAAATGACATAGATGCTGCAAAATCTAATTAAGTTCTCATCAAGATGATGGAAATTCTCCTTGCAAAAGATAAAGAGAAATATTTTCTAGATTTGGCAAAACAAGGAGTTAAGCTACCCCCAAACTTCCAAGTGGAAACACTTATGGCTAAAGAAGAAGAGATTGAGACTGCCAAATTGCATAAGATGATTCAAGATATGCAAAATCAAATTAGCCAACTTATGAAGGAAAGGAAAAACCCGCACAACAATTCACAATGGAGAGTATATGTCCTTTTCCTTTTGATAGGAGTCTTCATATGCCACCTTTTCCCAAAAGTGTGGAACTCCCTAAGTATGATAAGTATCTGGGTACCACTAATCCTCAAGATCATTTAAGAGAATTTGGGGCCCTATCTATAGAGTTTATTCATGATCAAACCTATTTGATGCATCTCTTTCCCTGAAGTTTGGGTGGACCTGCCATGGAGTGGTTTTCTCAACTACCCACTGGCATCAAGACTTTTGATGATATTGCCAATCTCTTTATACAACATTATTCTCACAATATACAACATCCCATCAACATCAGAGACCTTTGCAACCTCAAGCAAAGACAAGGGGATCCATTCCTAACATTTCTCCAGAGATGGAGACAACTTTGCACTAAGTACCCTCATAAAATACCCGAATCTGAGAAACTCAATATCTTCTTGGACAATCTCACTCCTAATTTTGGGTATCAAGTACAACTTCAAGGTCCCCTTAATTTTGACAGCATGATTAAGCAAGCTATGAGGATAGAGGCATTTATGGTTAAGAAAGGGGAGTTGACTTTATACAAAGACAACAAACAAGGTTCCTCCTCTTCCAACAAAGATAAAGGGAACTTTATCAACAAAAATAGGGATGTTGTGAATGATAGAGTGGTTGATAATGTGACCCCGGCTCCTTCAAAACCAGGTTTCAATCTCACTTCTAGTATACAAGCGATTAAAACTACTGAAAAGGCTACAACAAATACTCAATCGCCTTCTAGATTTTCTAGCAACAAACCTTGGGCCTCTCGACCCAAGCGTGAATTTACTTCCTTGGGAGAAATGCTTGATGTAGTTTTCAAGACTTTGGTGCAAAATCAGATTCTCACTCCTTTGGACAAATGTCTATATGATCTGCAACCATGACCCCATTGGTGGAATGACAATGCATACTATGACTATCACCAAAACAAGGGTCATAAGACTGCTACTTGTCTTTAGTTGCACCATAAGGTCCAAGATCTGATTGATAATGAGGTTATTTTTGTGGAAAATCATAATAAAAATTATGATCACCAAGAATTTAAAAATCCCTTTCCTCATCATGAGAAAGGTGAGTCTTCCAATGCTAAGAACAACAATGCCAAGGTTAACTACGCACATGCCACTTATGACAATGTCATCAACATGATTGAACCTATTGAAGTGGAGTATTGTGGTGTGATTACTACTAAGGGGAACGGGGATGTTCCTAAGCCTAAGACCCCATTTTTCTTGAGAGGCCCTGGGTCTTGCTCCTCTAAATCTAAAACATCTTAGGATTGTGCAAACATTGTTACCAGATCCTGTGCTAAGATCACTCTCAAGGGTTATGACCCTCCTGCTACTACATCCACATCAAAACAAACCACAAATAAAGATGTTGTTGGCCCCACCAGCAAGACCACAAAAGTGGTCCCCACACCTCCTACTACTAGTTATACCATTCTAAACCAGCTACAAAGAACCAATGCTCAAATAACCATCTTTGAGTTGTTGAAGTTCTCGCCTGCTCACAGGCAAATTCTAGATAAATCCCTTGCAGAGGCTAACATCCCCAAAGACATCAATTTTGATTAGTTTCAATCTATGGTGGGTCACTTGACTTCACTGCACTATTTTTCCTTCTCAGAAGAAGATGATCACTTGATTAATCACCTGCATAACACTCCTTTGCGAAAAGAGGTCATGATTGGAAAACAACTAGTCTGTTGCATCCTTATTGATAATGGTGCCGGTCTCAATATTTGCTTTGATCACTTTCTCACTCAGATAGGTTATGATGAAGATCGCATAGATTCTCACAATGGAATTACTATCAAGGCTTATGATGAAGAAGAAAGAAATTCTAAATGTTTAGTTGTGCTACCCATTCAGGTTGGACTGGTTGAAAGAGATGTCACATGTCAAGTGTTGGACCTTCCTCTTGCTTATAACATCCTACTAGGAAGAGCATGGATCCATGAAATGCAAGTGGTTCCCTCTATGTATCATCACTGCATTAAATTTTCTTTCCAAGGTGTAGAAGTAACAGTTCCTACTAGTATGGGTTCTTCTTGTAATGCGCTCACACAGTCAGCTGATAGTCTTGTTCTGACTAACAAAGAATACATAGAATTCTATGATGCCAAGCTTAGAGACATGGAACATGTTAGCACTGCACAAAGAAATTTCTTTAAAATTCTAGCATTGATCTTTCCCGTGCTTTCTTGGTTTAAAATCCTGTGTCTTACTGCGCAAAAAGGGTAAAAAACTCATTTTTATGTTCTCTTCAAATGTTTGTTTCTCTATTGCATAGGTCTTTTAAACATGTTTCTAAGTTGTACGAGTGGGTGACGAGTCATCAGATTATAAAATCATGCAGTCGTGATGAGATTGTGTCAAGTCCTAATTTTTTGTGCAAGTGAGCAGGCTAGGTGTTTTAAAATGTAAATCATGCAATCACGATGTTTTGTGAAAGTCGGGTTGTAAGTTAGCAATTGAGCGCGGGGTCAAGAATGATTAAGTTTGTCGCTCACTCACCAAGAATTAACTTTATAAAAAATTGGACCAGTGAGTTCGCGATGACTTAAATTTTTTTGTATTGCATAGTCGCTTTAAAGTTATGTTGTCTACAATATGCTTTGCGACCGAGCGAGCCTTGCTAAAAAATGAAGTAGTCACATACCCGCATTGGGTTTTATGTTTGTCTTTCAAGTCAGTGACTGCATGACAAAGTTAGATTCTATAGTTCACCCACTTGCTTAGGTTCTAACTCACTTGTATTTTGCAGTGTGAGTATGTGGTAAATGCATGCATAAAGGTTCACTGCTCAGTTGCAGAGGCATTCTTCAAAATTCTAAAAGAGGTGCAACTGAACAACTGTGGGACCATGCATCACCTTTCTCACTTGCTGATGTTTTGAGGTGATAAAAAATGAACTCACGAGTTTGCGATAAGTTAAAGGAAGAAAGAAATCGCTCACTTGCCCATCAACAAAGATAGAAGGAAAAGGGTTAGCGACTGTGCGATTAAAGAAGAAGGTTGACAGTCGCACACTCACAGTCAATAATAAGGTTAAGTTTTCAAGCTCACGAGTTTATGACTGAGAAAAGAACAAAAGCCATTACTCACTTGCTAAGTATTTGTAATCTGGAGTGTTCTACAGTGCAAGTGAGCGACCAGATAAAGTATATGATAAAAAAAATGAACATCGCTCACTCGCTCAAATCCAAAAGTAATAGTTTGAAAGCCAGTGAGTGCATGATTATGGAATGAAAAAAAGATAAATGCATACTCGCTTAGTTTCCAAGATTCAGGTAATGTTAAATATTGAGCAGCGAGTATGCGACTGTCAAATGATGAAGTGTAGATTAGGTCATTGCTCACTCGTAGAAGATGAAAGGAAAGGTAAAGATAGATGGTGAGTCTTCGATTGGTTAAAATAAAAGGTTGCATCGCTCACTCACAACAACCTTTCCAAATATGAGTAAAGTGTAGTGGGTTGGTGTTTGATTGACAAATGTCTAGTTTCATGCTGATGAGTGCTAGAGGGGAGAAAAGTGTACATTTTCTTCTAGCTAGGATCAAATAGTGCAAGTTGATGGCAGAATTAATGACAAAATGAAATCTTCATGATAGTTCAAGTGCAAGAATTTGGCATTCAAGTGAACAAGATGCACTCCTTAATGGCTATAAGTGTAAATAATTGAGTTTGATTCTGTATAGCTCTCATTTCTGCATTCTGAGTTTTTCTGCAAAGAGTAAAAAACCTTATTGGTCTGTAGAATTTTATTTGAAATAGTGAAATTCAAAGAAGAAGGATGAGTCAAGATATTGTTCCCACTACCTCACAAGGGTCTGGGAAGAAGAAGGAAGTCACATTGAAGAAGTATACGAAAGAATTTTCCAAGTTGCAACCTGGAACACTGAATACAAATAACACAAATTAGGAGGAATGGAGCGATAGATGGTCTCAATGAAGAAATATGGTAACCCCAGATTACTCTGGTAGTACTTTATTTCATTATTTTTGGAATAATAGGGTCAAGCTAGTTCCAATTTACAATCCATGGGATTTGAATATGGATAAATTGATTGTGCCTGACATCTATGTTGACATTGGTCTTATTAAGGAGTTAGCAAAAAATTATTGCCCAGTAGCTAGGGTAATTAGGAAAAAGAATAAAGAAACCCTAGTCTCCATAGATAGAAGGTCAGTGGCTAAGGTATTTGGAATCACTGGTGCATTGTGCATTGACATTGATTTGAAAAATATTAATCCAGATTATGTCAAGAGAGATCATTTGATTAAGAAGTATGAAATGCCCAAGTTTATGCCCAGAGTAGATAGGCACCTGGTGAAGATTCCAGACAATTTCAAGCCACCTTTTGACTTATCCCTATTTCATCATTACGTAAAATGCATGGTTTATGGTTTGAGTAGGGTTATAGGCTATGATGGATATTCTACAGTATCTCAAGAGATACTTATGATGGCAATGAATGTCCAACACCCAGAGGTCAACACTGATTATGACTATGTTGGCTACATAGTTGATGCTATCCATGCTGCATTATTAGAGATACACTCAGATAATCCAACACCCATTTTAAAACATTACTCTCATCTAATGTACATGATTTTATATTATAATAGATCATCAATGGATAAAGAGTTTGAGGTGTTTGTATCAGAGTATGGTGTGGAGGCACTAGTCCAAAGATGGACTCAAGTATGGGATAGTTCGTCTGTCAATTCATCATTTGTATGTTTTTGCAACAGGATTGTGGATCCAATTTTCAATCTGTTAGGAACAGACAGGCACAGGCTTCCGTATGAGGTTAGAAAATTTCTCAGACCATGGGAGTATGTCCCAAATTAGCCCATCTCTCACAATTTGGCTGATTTCTTCTTTTTTGATTACATAACTATCATCAGAGTATATGGTTGCACTCAACCTCCTCACATTCTTCCTAGATTTGTTCCTCCTAGAATTTCTTTCTTAGAATTTGTCTGGAAAATTACTTGGTTAGATAAGGAATTTCTAGAGGGGCACAAGAAGGGAACCTTTATCCCCAGATTATGGGTGGGTTTTGATTTCTCCATTGGGAAGAAAATGTTTGATGTAATAAATGATTTCTTAAAGAAATATAGAATGTCTACAATAATTACCAAATTCTGTGATCCTGAGAATTTTGTGCAAACAGCCATTAAAAGGATGACTCCTTGGCAATAGATCAGAGACCATGAGCCATTGGATGATGAGGATGTTGTGAGGAACAAATTGAATAAATAGGAGGTTTAGAATAGGAGAAGGAAGTGGAATGACCTCCTAAGAGCAAAGTCTGAATGGAAGAAGTCAGATAACTCATTCTCTGGTTTTTTCCCTGATCTCCCATATTTCCAGAGGATAGAGAAAATGCTAAAGTCCTATGAAACCTTGATGTCACAAGTACCTCAATTTAGTCCTAAAGATGCACAATCCAAAGGATCCCCTATTCAAATTGCATTACATGATAAAGAGCACCAAGAGGAATAGCAAGAAGAGGAACATCAAGAGGAGGAAGAACAAAGAGAAGAACAACATGAAGAAGAAGAAGCAGGTGAAGAGGCCACTTAAGCTAAAGAGCCACCAAGGAAGAAATAGAGGAAAGACCATAAAATGGTGCAAGATAGAAAAATCTTGGTGAAAGCCATGATATCAGAGCATGGTAAATACCTTAGGAAATTGAGAAAGCAACTGCAAAAGGAGCCAGAGGCTGAGGGTCAAGGAGATAATCAAATGGTTTTGTTCGAAAAAGATGATGAGTGGGTCATGCTGGAAAATGAATTCATGAGGGATGATGAGTTCATAAAGTCTCAAGAGTTCAAAACTTTCTTGGTTAAGTTAAAATAGAAAAACTTGAGACAAGAGATAACCACAGAAGAAGAAAGTATAGATAAAAATGAGAAAATTGTACAAACACTTCAAGATTATGACCCTGAGACTGAAAAAATTACTATGGAACAAGCCAGATTGCTGGTATAGAATAGTGGTGTGATGTTGATGCCTAGTTGGGAATTACAATCCACCTTTATTATTGATCAGATTAGGAGGCAAGAAGATCCTTTGCTTAAAATAGAATTTGAGATGGATGAATTCTTAAAAGGATCAGGATTTGATCCTAAATTCAAAACCCTAGCAATATGGTCATTAGCTCCTGCCACACAGAAACCCTTGGTCATGACTATCAAAGAGGAAAAAAGGCAGACAAAATGATATGGAATCTACAAAATACTTCAGATACTAAGATAGCTCAATTAAAGACACAGGTTTCATTTATGAATTTGGAAAAAGTTGATGACCTATCAAAGAGGTATGAGGTAACTTTTAGCTGAATGATGGCCCTGGTAAAGAAACATGAGGAAGTGGTGGTGCAGAACCAAAAACTAGAAGAAGAGATTGCCAGACTAAAAGAAGAATTAAAAAAAAGTAAAAGGGAAAAAACTCCAATCCTTGAGGAGGCAGCCAAAGTTGTGACAAATGTTGTCAAAGGAGTTAAGGAAGACTCTACATTGGTAGAAACATAGTCAAAAGATGTATCACAGGAATAGGGCATGAGTGCTATGTCTGTCATTTTACTCATATTGCAGCACAAAATTGAATCCTTAAAACAAAAAATTGATATAGTGTATACATTATATGGATCATTACAAGAGGCCTCAAAGATAGCTGTGGAAGCTATGATTTCTCTAGAGCCCACCTTTAAACTTTGGTCAGGGAAGCAGAGAATTTTGGATAAACTCAAAATGGCTATGTTGTACAGTGATGACTTCCTAGATAAAGTAACAGACACTATTCATATGGTCAGTAAGTTAAATGATACTTTTGCCTTTTACAATGGCAAATCTAATTTGATAAATAGTAAGTTGCAACTATTTGGTGATTAATGTCCACCATTGATCCCAAATATTTATGAGGAAACAGGGGTTTTGAAAGAACAATCAGATTGGGAATCTAGTTTTATGGCTATACTAGGAAATTAGGATGTAAAGAAACACTTAGAAAAGGACATGAATGTAGAATATTGCAATAAACTGATCGATAGACTTTTCAAAGTTGAAAGAGATATGGCCAAATTTTTGTCTGAGGCCAAAACTACCATGGATGCCAGGTGGGTGGAATCTATTGCTAAACTGGAAGAAGAAAAGGCTTTTGATTGGCCCACCATCAAAGAAGTAAATAGGTGAGAGGCAAAGCTGAAAGGATGAAAAAGATATTGTTAACAACAAAAACAAACTTTGCTCAGGCTTTGCAAATAAGCTGCCACCAGTGTTCAGTTACAAAATTTTGTCTGTAGTTTGTTGCAAAGTTGTTGAAAAAGGATTTTTTTAAACTTTCCTTGTGTGTCAGTAGCTTGTTGCATCCTTATGTTATAAAAGGATTCCAAGACTACTAGGAAAGGGATAGCCATTTCATTTTGAGAGAATACCAATATAATTGTAAATCTTGGTTTGAGAACCAATATAGTAGGTCTTTTGGAGAAATATTTGTTTAATGTAGCAAGTGATTATGACTTTTGAATAAAATCCAGTTCACAGTTTCTAAAGCATATAATGAGTATTGTGTCTTGATTTTAGTGTTTTGAATTTTGTTTAAATTGAATGTTTTAGGAATGTTCAATTTATATATTTGTTAGGCAGATTATGAAATACTTCTAGGGTTCTTTCAAGGAGAGAATAAGAAAATGCCTTAGGAATATTTCAATAAAATTTAGGGTATAAAATGAATTTGATGGAATAACTTGATTAAGTGTACTGAGGTAGATGTATAAGGTATATCTATGTTTGTGTCAGATGTTGTAGTTGCCTTAAGTCTTGTCCATAATCACGCTGGTTAAAATTGTTCATAAATGACTCCATGCCCTAGGATTGAGCACTGGTCTATTTTTCATTTAATCAAATGACTATCATTATTAAAATTAATCTTTATTTTCAGTCTGGTCTATTTTAGTAAAAGTTACAGTGACCAATTCCTGTAATTTCATCCACAACAAACTAGAATAATTTAGTGATTTCATTATTCTAAGTTTTAAAGGGAAATCTCATCTGAGTCAGTGGAGCTCAAATTGCAGGAGGTTTCAAAACCTTATTTTTGTTGTTCTACTCTATGCTTGGTCAGTGTCAGGGATAAATAGAATGAACCCTCTAAGGAATATTTTCACATCAGCAAGAAAAAGAACCAACAAAAAATGGCGACTCTACTGGGGACTTTTATCATGGAATGCGTGAAAGGTTAGTCTGACAACAACATTCCATAATGTAGATACTTTGAAGTCTAGTTTATGAAATTACATGTTGTGTATTTGCATTTTATACATCCTCAAATATCATTGTCAAAGTGAATCTTATTTTATTCCCAAAGATTTGGGTGGCGACTCTGGTTATTGGTTATAGTATTTCTAGGGGGAGTACTAGCAGATTAAGTGTGTGAACATTCATTTTGAATATAATGAGGAAAACCAAAGCAAACACAAAGAATCAATCTCAAGTAACATCAGAAAGTGATAGTTCCAAGAATTCCAGAAGAAACCACTCAAGAAAAGGGGAATCCTTTAATAATACTTCCTGGAAGCCTAGGTCAGTAGGCCCAAGCCAATCATTAGATACTATTCTTGAGAAAGAGATTAATAAACCTTTGAATACTGAATCTGACACAACTGGTTATTTTGAGGACATATTCAACCCTAGACAAAAAAGTATGTTTCAAGAAAAGGAGGAAACATCCTCTTTCTTTGAGGACATTCCCTATGAGAGGGTTGAAGATCAAAAGTGAGAAAACCAAGTGAATGTATATGATTCTTCTAGTTCTGATATTGAGGAAGTCCTCAAAGATAATAACCTTTTGAGGAGGGAATTGGATGAACTATTACTTATCAAGCAAAGGAATGATGAAGCTAGAGAAGAAGAGGTTATAAATGCTATTAATGAAAGGGAAAACTTAAAAAAGCAAGTTTCTCAGTTGAATTTGGTAGCTCAGGGTGCAAAAGAAGGATTTCATGGTTTAAATAAGGAGCTTTTTGGAGACGTAGATACCCTGAGAAAAGAATGCCATGAAAGAGAACATTTTCTTAAGAAGGGTGAACCCAAGGATACAGATCCTATAGTGAGACAATTTGTTAACTCTGAGAGTCAGAAATCCCTCAAGCCTCAGACAGTTACACAAAATGTATCAGCAACTAATGTTAGACAAACAAATGTTGACAAAGGGAAACAAAAGATCACTGGCGTTAAATTTTCCCAACCTAAAATTGAAGAGGGTGTGTCTCAAGATATATTTTCACTTAATATGGAATTAGAAAGGGTGAGAAAGGCCAAAGATGACATTGCAAAACAGCTGGAAAAAGCCGAGTTGGAAGCTGCTGCTGCAGAGATGAAGAAAAGGATCGCCTTCTTAAATTCCATGACCAATCCCAATGTGACAAGTAATGCTACTAACCAGACCATCCCTGTATTCAATTCTAATGTTCATACCAATAATGCCAACACAAATATCCAGACACATAGTGCAACCCAAGGGGCTGTATCACAATCAGGAGTAAGTGGGCCTAGTAGAAATATTAGCCTCCATAATATGGGCATTGGTCAGAACAATAACAATGTCACACATAATGTTGGCTAGAATATGGTTTCAAATTTTCAAAGAAGACCTATTCATCTAGAAAGATATAGATAGCTATTCTTTGATGGGATCCCTGGCCAACCAAACCTTATTCCTAATGAGGTCAGAGATAAAATTCCTAAGTTTAGTGGGAATAATGCCATAACTGGTGAAGAAAATTTGAAAGTATTCTCAGATACAATGAATGATTATGAGATTGGAGATGAGGATGCTGTGATGAAATTATTTGTGCAATCCTTGACTGAGGATGCAAGAGATTGGTACCAGGGTTTTCCTGATCATAGTATTTATTCTTGGGATGAATTTGTTAGAAGTTTCAAAGAGCAATATGGTGACAAGATAAATTCTAGTTTTATGTTGAATGAATTCAACAGCCTAAAAAAATTCACTAAT
>MU219411.1:5069-17606 GCA_018584345.1 Thuja plicata
TCTGAATAATGTTGGCAACTTCAGAATGGATGAAGAATAGGAGTGCTCTGTTATATGCCTATTTGTAATTTTACTTCTGAATTGATTAATAGCTCCCATTATGAGCATTTTGTTGGGTCATTTGTGATATTTTGCAGGTCTATCAAGGTGGATGAAGAACAGGAGTGCTCTGTTATATGCAGTAAAACCCTATCCACTAAAACGGCAGTAAAAATCCCAAAAAACCAGTGGCATAATAAAAAGATAAATCCATGCTTATGGTATTAGCAAAATCAATGAGAAACTTATGATCAAAATCAATGGTGGCCACCATCGACCCACTACCCATATAAATCTTCCGAGCAGTAGAACTACCTTGTGAGAAACCTAGATCACTTGGGTGCTGCAATACCACAATAAAAGTAGACAACCAGACATGGGAAATGTGGGTGAGATGCATCGAAAGAGGAGCTTGACTTACAAATGGATCATAGTTGAAACCTCACGCTGAAAAAATAGTCGATCACAAATGCGGTGAAACAGTCGAAAACGTCGAAGACAACAAAACCTCGCTCGCGGTGAAACAGTGGAAAACACGACAGACAAAACCCCATTCGCACACCTTTTTCTGCTTTACAATCCCCACGGACCCGACGACACATCAAATGGGGTTAATAAAAACACATCTTCGGGGTTTAATTTCTAATTCCACCTATTCGGTGGGAAGATGATGCCGCCTGAATTGGTGTTTAAACCCAGTTTTCCTCGACAAATCCCGAATTGCAACTTAGGGAAACAACCGTCGAATTTGGCTAAAACGGGAAGTGTGAATTCCAATTCCTCCCCACTTCCGCGAAACAAACAGGGCCTAAAAGCATCCCCGCTATCCTGATTTTAATGCCTAAGGTCATCCTATTTTAAATGGTTAAGTTGCCAAATTATAGACATCTAGAATACACTAAGTAAAATCCAAACCAAGTGGAGAAAAACAGACATTTTAAAATTGTCTAACACTTAGCAAACAAAACACAGTTATTAACTACCATTGACAACTAACAACTACCCATAAGCTTACAAATTCATAGTCAAGTAAAAGCATACTTTAAAAATGTAACAATTTAATTTATAAGTACTACATCATCTCCTGTAAAAAGAAATTAAATTCATAGCTGAGCAGCTAACAAAAAAAACAATATAAGTCATTGATAAGTGGGAGATATTTTCCACAGCAAGTGAAATTGTGATATTGCTATTAGGATTCAACTGTATAGTTCTTGATTCAAACTCATTGACACATGTTTGATATTATAATGAGTAGGTACAAGGTCGTCTACACTATTTGATTTAGGCACTATATACCAATAAATAATTTCTTAATTGAAATACAATTACAACAATGCTATAAAGAAATGTATGATACTAGGAATTCATACTATCACTATCTATTATGGTGTTAAGAATATCATAGAAACATCAAATTAGACATTTAAGTTTTGTAGCAGCCAAGGAATTTTTAACCCATATCATCCATATGAAGATTTGAAAGAGTAAAAATATGCAAGTTAGATTTAACATAAAGGGCTTGTTTATATTTTATAACAAAAGCATAGAAACAATAAGAAAAATCAATGAGATCAATTGTAATAATTCTTGAAGATTTTAGACATCAAGATTTAGATATTATAGCAGGAGCATAGAGACAGTAAGAAAATCAATGAAATCAATTGTAATATTTCTTGAAGATTTTAGACATCAAGATTAATATCTACATTTAGCTTTGCTAATAATTTTTGTATTCTTCAGAACTTTCATTCATGAAAGATGCAATTGTTATAAAATTTGTCCTGATGTGGGAAGTAGATTCCCTGCAGATGTTGAATGTGATAAAATGAATACTCGAGTGTAATTTCAAAAAATAAGATGGTTGTAGAAGAATGATACATAAATTTAACATATTAATGATAACATAATGACTAAAAGGCTAATGACATGATAATGTTTATATGGTAAAAACATAAAGAGAACCCTGATGAAGCATTTTGACTAGATATGATAAAGAGCACGTGATATGTAATCATAAGATAAAAATGTGTAAGCATTATAAGGATCGCCTGGTTATAGGATGTGAAAATGATAAGAAGTCTAAAAATGTAATCATAAATTATGTGAAATTATAAAATAGGAATGAAAATGTGCAAAACCAAGTAATTATGTGGAAAATAAAAAGTAGAGGAACCTAAAAGTACATAAAGTCCAAGGAAAGATATGAAAAAATGGCAATCATAGAGCACAAAAGGCTAAAGTTTACTTATATTTTAGTTTAGGTTTATACAAACCCAATGTACAAATTGAAGAGTCAAATTATGATAAGTAATGAATAATTTAGTTCATAGTTTTTAAAATTGTGTACTAATAGCACATAATCAATTTTATGTTTTCAATATGTAATGTTATTCATTTAGATTGATAGGATTGCTAACTATTAATGTGTATCAAAAAGCAATTCTTTGAAGATTCTTAAGAATGTTACAAATATTTCCCATCAATAATTTAACCAATTTAAAAAAAAAATCAATATTATTACATTTTAACATTTAAATATTGAAAATTATAACATAGATTTGTCCTATGAATTTATATCCACAAATTAATGATTAAATTGAGAGCAACACAATTTTCCATGGATTTTATTTTAGTTTCAAATAATTACAATAAAAAGTTATAGATGCACTTTTTAGTATATTAAATGCACATTTCTCTCAAACTTCTACAAAACTTTGAGATATACTCTATGGATACATGCAACTATAAAATAATCCTCTTATAGTTCATCCCAATTTAATGATCAAATTCATTAATACAATAATGCTTCACACACTCTGGGGGCAAAATAGAATACAATAATCTGGCATCGTATGATTTGTTGCTTGTTACAAATATTGGAAACATTCTCACCTATCCTTGGTTGTGGAATATAAAACTAGAGAAACCTTAAAGTGTGTAAAGTCCAAGGACAAATATGAAAAAAATACGTGACAATTATAGACACAAAAGTCTAAAGTTTACTTACTTTTCTTTTAGATAAAGTGTACGCCACACCTAATGTACAAGTTGAAGAGACAAATGAGTATAGAATTAATAATGTATTTTAGATTTTTCAAAATTACATAGCAATAATATACGCTAAATTTTATGTTTTCAATATCTAATACTAATTCTTTAGATAGACAAGATTGCATCTATTAATTTGTACCACAAAGTAATCTTTTGAAGATTCTTAGAAATGTTAGAAAATTTCACACTAATAATTTAACCAATTTTAAAATTCAACATTGATACATTTTAAAATTTAACTTTTGAAAATTATAACATAGACCTCTTTTAGCAATGCATCTCATTATTTCTGGAATATTAACTTATATATCATTTTCTATGGCGTAATTCTTGCAAGTGCTAGTTTATTTAATTATAGAAAGAATTATTAGTAATTAAATAATTAAAATAATTATTTAGTTGTGATGACAAGAACGAGAAATGTTAATTTAATTAAAATTGAGAAAAGAAAATAATTAAACAATAAAAATTATTTAATTAATATTAGAAGAATAATTATGAAATATTAGACGAATATTAGAGAAATATAAAATGAACATTAAATAATTTAATAATTAAATAAAATTATTCAATTATGAGAAATTGGAGGGGAATATGAATTTTGAATTTCAATTTCAATTTAGAAGAATGACAAAAATTAATTAAATAATGAACATTCAGTTTGTTCCATTTTGAACCACTTGGAAGCAAATTTTAATGACCAAATTTTGTATGTCTAGGTTTGAAGCAAAAAATAAATAGTTCTAGCATTATAATCAAATTGAACTTAAAACTGTTTAATAAACCCATCACAATATTCATGCAACCTTGTTTGCTTGTTGATCTGTATTTGTTAAGGCCTGTCTATTTACAGTGACCTCTGCCCAAAGGTTAAAGCAGGCTTTGTTTTTCCTGATATGATTCATCTTTTCTTTTTAAACCTGAGATAACAAAACAACTAATTTGACGTGCTACAAATACTCAAACATCCCTTGGCCTGAACATAAAGCCAGAATCTTATAGCATATTTTGGCATGCCTATTATAGAGTAACACTGAGTAAATTTTATTTACATTTTTAAGTTATGAATGTCGTATGCCGTATGCTTTTGGATTTAATTCATATTTTTAATATCAATGTTTTGGATCAGCACACAACATGCACTAATATGGACTGTTGAAATATTGTGTCTCTGATCCTCAAAGTATGCTGACAATGTATGGGACAGTACAAATTACAAGAGAATTTACAAAAGATTCATACAGCTTCTGTCATTTGTACCATTATTGTAGAAGTTGAACTGTATTTACATCAAATGTTTTCTACAAGGCATATTTGAAGTAACTATACAAAAATTATATTGCTCTAACTGAATAATATGAGAATAATCGTTAGTAATTGCAAGGATGTAAGCAAATTCCGAACAAAGATTTCATTGACTGATCATGCTCAGATGCTTTCTGATTACCTGTAGTAAACCCAATCCTCCTTCACTGTGCTTCGATGATCATGGCTTTAGTAATCCTTCCTCCGCACTCTGTTTTGACAAAACATGTCAGAAGAACCCCAAGTTCTGACTAGTCAAGAAGTCGAGTGTCCCAATGTGGATGGCGCATTAGTTCAAAGTAATAAAATTTAAATCTTTTCCAGTTGTTTAAATCTTTTTGTGACAATCTACTCCAAGGAAATGCTGTATGAACTTGACCATCAAATTTTTTTCCTCGGAGAAAAGAATGTATTATCGAGAAGTATATGTCCAACGACAGTAGATGTTTCAAATGATCTCACTGAATTTTGATGTCACAACACATCTAAGGTCACTCCTTACCCGATGATAAGAATAATGAATATCACCATAGTTTTAATGAACAACTGACTAGAAGGGCGAATTTTGACTTCCCTGTTGCCAGCTTGAACAATAAATCTAATTCCTGCCTCATTTAAGGTGAAATTCCCATTGTGGACTATGCAGTTGAAGACTTCCCCGTTGTCTTACAGCCATTCCACCTCAAGTGGCAGTTGATGACTCAAACTCAATTTACTTAAATGATAACGCTCTGTTTTCAGCTGATCTGAGCGAAAGATGAACTGATAGTGATCACAAAGCCTCAAGTTTCTCTGATGTTTAAAAGCTGATAATTAACTCTCACTCGTCAAAATATACAAAGAAGTGAAGATTTACTTGTCTGTTTTCTGAAGCACATGCAACAGCATTCGAGGTATTCAGATGATGCCCATAATAGTCCTCCAAACTTCTAATACGCCTTCAGTAAACAAGAGAGAGAAGCATGCTAAAGGATGGATGCAAAAACCACCACAAATAATTTCCAAGATGTTTTCTTTAATATCACGGCACAAGGTTTGTTTGCTCTCTGACAACAGAACTATGCTTGATTTGTCAATGAATTGTCTAATACTGGAACGATTCCACAGAACAAATGGAACCCTCAACTTCAACTCGGAACTTACCATACACAAATGGTATCCAGACAGAAAAAGTGTTAATATCCAATTTGTATCTATGAAGGCAATACTATTTCTGAATAATTTTCACTTGTTTCTTCGATCAATCATAAAAAACATGCGAAAAAAATTACATGCTTCAAATGATCAAAGAGCCACAAAATACCTGAAAATATTTTCTCTTCAAATGATAAGGTGAATGTGGAGATGTGCCACTCAGAACATACAAAGGTAGCGACAGTAATCTTGACAGAACGATCAAATTTCTTACTTGTCTGACAAAGATTGGCTTCTTTCTTCTTCTATTTTATCTAGTCCACATCATGTAATGCAAAGTTTGGGTTAGGCGTATACCCTGCCTCCTTCATTAGCCAAGTCAATTTCTCTACCATTGCATAGATCTCCTCTGTTTGTGGGTGTGATCGGTCTCCTATGACAAAAGAATGCACCTGGTTCTTGACTTCAATCCAGCTAATTGCAGGTGTCTTCTTAACCCCTCTATCTCTCATCAGTGTTCTCACCTTTGCTACATCATTCCACCTACCAGCTTCAGCATAGATGTTTGAGAGTATCACATATGTTGAAGGGTGTTGCTCTCCCAATTCAAAAATCTTGTCAGCTGCACGCTGACCTAGCTCTGAATTTGCATGGATTCTGCAGGCAGCAAGTAAGGCCTTCCACAAACCAGCATTAGGTTCCAGTGGCATTTTTTCAATAAACTCCTCTGCTTCAACCAGGTACCCAGAACGACCAAGAAGATCAACCACACAAGCATAGTGCTCTACCCTTGGTACAATACCATAATCTTTAAACATGGAATAAAAGTAGTGTTGGCCTTCGCACACTAAACCTGCATGGCTGCAAGCAGACAGGACACAAAGGAAAGTAACATCATTAGGCTTCATTCCTACCTTTTTCATCTGTTCGAAATGATTAAGTGTCTTCTTTCCTTCCCCATGTTGGGCATATCCTGCAATCATTGCATTCCATGTAACAACATTTCGTTCAGTAACTCTGTCAAAAACTCGTCTTGCATCTTCCATGGCACCACATTTTGCATACATAGTAGTAAGTGCATTGCCAACAAAAACATCTAGTTTAAACACTGTTTTAATGATAAGTGCATGGATATGCCTTCCTTTTTCTAAAGCTGCTAGGTTTCCATAAGCACTGAGAACCGCGGAGAAGGTGCTCTGATTAGGACTATTACCCCAGCACCGCATTTGTGCAAAAAGTTTGACTGCCTCTTCATTATGTCCATTCTGAGCATACCCTGCAATCATTGCATTCCATGACACCACATTCCGTTCAGTCATTCTCCAAAACAGCTCACTAGCCTTGTCAACTCTCCCATTCCTCACATATCCTGTAACCATTGCAGTCGAAGCCACAACCGTCCGGTCAGGTAATTCATCAAACACTTTGTGTGCATCCTCTATACTTCCACATTTCGCATACATATCAACAAACACGCTCCCCACAACAGCATTGCTCTCAAAACCAATCTTCACTACATATCCATGCACCTGCTTGCCTTCCTCCAAAGCTTCCAATTTGGCACATGCATTCACCACGCTGCCAAACGTAAACTGGTTTGGCCTCACACCACATACCGTCATGTCTCTGAAAAGTCTCATAGCACCTTCCTCTTGACCATTCTGAGAATACCCTCCAATCATGGCCGACCATGTCACGATATCTCGTTCAGGCATTTCGTCAAACACGTGTCGTGCATCTTCAATTTTCCCACATTTCCCATACATAATCACAAGCTTATTCCCAACATTTATATCCATCTCAAAACCAGTTCTGATCAAATGCAAATGAACACTCTTCCCTTCTCTCAACGCCTTCATATTAATACAAGTTGTTAACAGAGAAAGATAGGTATTGCAATCTGCTTTGTCCATAGAATACAGCATTTTCAAAACCCCTTTTAGGGGTTCTTTATTACAATGACTGCTAATTCTGCTCTGGTTTTCAGCAGGTATATGCATTCTTATATGTTGATTTCTTGATGGATTTTTTATTAGCATATTCATGGATGTAAACGTCACTTGTTTTAACTTTTTCAACGCTTTCATGAATGGTAAAAGAATAATAGCAGAAGAAGTTCAGCATTGGCACAGAAGAGAAAAGATTGGTAGTGATCAACTCAATTTTTCTATTTTATGGTCATCTGATTTTGTCATGTGTGATCACAACACATTCAGAGACATGTTTCAGTGGTTAAAGATGGCTTGAATTGGGCATCCATAGATTAAGGAAATATGCAGATTCAGTAATACAATACGTATCCAAGACACAGAGTGCTGATTAAAGCGACTCGGTTTGGATTTTTCGTAAGGTGTACGATATTTTTGGTGGGAATCAGTTCCTTCCAGTAGGATAAACTACTTCTCACTTCTGATATATTATATATTTTATATTAACTGCTCAAAAAGAACGTGGCTATTCTCCAAACATAATTAACATCATCTTATATGTCTATATGAAAATCAAAATTTGCATATCATGATAGAGTTTAATTGTGTTCTTCACTAGTTTGAAAATACATTGTGGTGTGCCGATGTGTGTTGTAGAAATGGTGTTAGGAGTACACTTTCAAAATCTATGTAGATCAAGGCCAAATAACAAGAGTGAAAAAAATGGTGTTATGAGTTGAGGGTGCACTTTCAAAGTCTATTGAAAATTATATTATTAAGGGGTCAAACTCATCTAGTTTATCCATATATTAACGAGGATAGAACCATTACTAATCAATTCTCAATCACTAAGAGAAATCTCCCTTTCTTTACAAAATCTCAATTCTTTAACCTTTGAACTCGTGCACCTCAAATGCCTTTAACCCACTAAGAGAAATCTCATTTTCTTTAATCACTAATCAATTCTCAAATGCCTTTAAACTTGGTAGAATCTGGCCAACTAAGAGCACCACAACCATGTGAAGAAGTCGATGGTAGGCCCAAAAGCTTAGACCATTCGTAGGCAACATGATCCTCAGTGTGTTTAGAAGGCAGTTGAGAGCCATGTGATTAGGAGCTATGATCCCTTCTAATTTGATGGCTATGTCTACATCTATGACATATGCAGGGGATAACTTGAGTGGGAGGCAAAAGAAGAAAACATTTTGAAAATTGTAGTGGTTTAAAGGCATTTGAGGTGCACGAGTTCAAAAGTAACTTTGTTGCCAAAGGATGCTTGGTCTAACAACAACAGTGATTCAAAAGTAACTTTGTTGCCAAAGGATGCTTGGTCTAACAACAACGTCATTGTTGTAGGCACTTAAATAGTATTGAATTCAATTCTATTTTATATTTAAAAAAAAAGATTTTGCTTGCACCTAAATTTGCATAAGCGCATTATAACAAATCACAACTTTAGAGTCCAATAGGGAAAGTAAGATTTCCAAGAGATGTTAATTGTTGAATTTGTAAGGGATATATAGGCATTGATCTTTATTGACTTGGTTCCTTTATTTAGAATATGGATTCTTTTTATATCCGTAATAATTTAATAACAAAATAAAAAGTTTATAATATTGAAGGTAAATTGTAAGGCTGAAAAGTGCATCCTTAGCATTTTTAATTTATTTTGGATATTTTATTTTATGTTTTGGATGCAAGAAATTAGTGTTAACAGTGTATATGGGAGAGTTAGCATATATCAAGTGCCTTATCAAATCCTAAGTTTTTATCCACTCATGGTCCAAATGGGTCTATGCAGGATCATGGTATGCCAAAAATTGGCGATGTGAAAAAATCAGTTTTTCACTCGTCCAAAAGCGGACCCAAAAGTTTGTTGACTTTTGAGTAGGCCTGGGTGTCAGTACACTTGGCCAAGCCAAAATCCAAAGCTAAAGCATTATTAGATGTTCGATAATATCAGATGTCTGATAATATCGGGTATCCGATAATATAGAATATCTGATATTCATCAGTAACAATATATTGTTGCCCGCGGCTGCGTTCAACATTTTCATTGTGAAAACGTTGAAGTAGCGAAGCCAAGCCAACAAAATCGTATATCAGATAGGGATCTGAAATCATATTGGCTACAGTATACAGGTAAGTGAAATATAGTAGTTTCATTCTTGTTTTTTTGTTTTTGCATTGAAATTTATTGTTGTTTTTTTTTAACTAGGTTTTATATGATATTGTTTATTGTTTGTTAAAATTGGTTATAAACTAGAGTTGAAATTGATATTGTTTATTCTATATTGTTTTTGAATCAGACATGGATTCACACCAATCTGAAAACCCTCCCTCTCAGTCTGCGAACAATCCAGAACCACCTCAAAACAATCCCCCGCCTTCAGAAGACCAACCGTTCTCAAACCCTCGACCAATACAGGATCTCATAGGAGATAATCTAAATCAGCTTAGAGGATATCAGAACACATATGCGAATATCCCCACCTTGCATCTCATGTTTTCCACGCTGAACTCTATTATTGAGAGCATGGAGAAACTCACAGAACAACACAATGTTGCACTTTTTTGGCGTGAATCCATGCACGCCCAATTTGATGATGGGATTGACTACGATCAAGTTATGGATCTAAACATAACAAAACATGACATATGTAACATTTTTTTTTATCCCATAACCAGTTTAAAAGTGGACCCTAAAAAAACCAAGTTGCTAATTAAATGGTGTATAAATGATGCAATACGTGACAACTTGTGGGATCGCTGGTGGATGGTTTTTGATAGACCACCCCACAACAATTTGGATGTCCCATTCTATTTCATACGGAAATTGTATGCTGAATTTGTGCTCAGTCACAAAGTCAATTACTGGAGCATGAGACAGAACCAGGGCATGGGCTTAGGCGCTCCCCAGGATAGGCCAGGGGTACAACGGGTGAAATCCCGCACATATGTCCCCCCTCTCGAGATTTCACCACCTCCCACAGTGCAGCATCCTGACATTATTGCTGAGGTCGGCTCACAGACTATTCAAGCCATTCACACCTTGAGTGATCTACTTGTTAGGCAGAGTGTGGCATTGTTGCCTCCTCGTATTGATGCTTCTGGCCCTTCCACATCCTCCACGAGCTCACATGTTTGTGTGCCTCATACTTGCGTTATGTGCAAGAATATGTGCTTGGGTCCCCTGAATGATAGTGATGCATATAACTATGTGTTCGAGGTGGACGATACTACACAACACACTACAGGCACTGAAGCACTCCATGGAGATGTGCATCAGGGGCATACAGAGCCATGGACTCCTACTGTAACAGTAAGAGTAAATATTTAACTTTTTACATTGTATTTAATTTTAAACATTCATGTTTTTAATAGAAATTTCTTATAATGATTGCCCACTTATGTTTTTTTATGTGTTTCATTTATGTCCAGTTGATGATAGAGGAGGAGATGGCATAGGTGGAGGGGTCCACGCTTTCAACCATTTCATGTGGCCTTGACACTTCCATGATACATACATTTTAATGTACTCATTGGTTTCCTTTTATTGTAATATTGTATACATATATTTTCTAATTTTTATGATCATCTTATTACATACTGATGCAGGTTTCACCAGTTGCCACTGGGGGGCAATGTGAGGGGGTTCAAGTGTTTGGTGTTGACAAGGGGAAGGTAATTAAGTATTTTTGATTGTTTAAGCATACATGTATACTTGTCACTTGTGCGTACTCATTTTTAATTACATGTTTTATTTGAGAGAGGGTGGTGTCTGATGATGTCGTGAGACCGGTTTCCATGATAGAGTCACAGGCATCTCAATTCGCAGTGATAGCCCCACAGTACGTATATTTCTAAATTTATTTGTGTGTAGTTTACTATCAAGTATATATTTAATATGATCAAGTCATGATTGTATGAAACTTATCTGATTGACTTTTGTAGGTCACCCCTAGTTTGAGGGAGGTACCATGCCAAGGGTTTGTATCACTGATGACCCAACCAACATTTCCTGAAGAAAGTTCAACAGAGGTAAGTTTTAATGTTAATTGAGTTATATATTTAAAACATGTATTTGCTACCAAGGATTTAACATTAAATAGTATAAGTCTTACATCAATCTCATGTTCGCAAACATATATACAGGTCGGAATCAACATTGGTAGCATTGTCCCTTCACAGCTAAAGACATATATTAGGTCTCTTGACCCACTAGTACATTTGACCCTAAATTTTGACCTAAATTTTCCACCATGCATTACATTTATTTTGCTTGGTCAGAAAATGGAAGGAAAACTTTGATTTTTTTTTTAATCCATTCCTGTGTTGGTCGAAATTATGACAACCAGGACATTTGGTCGTAATTGCAACAAACACGATCAATATAAATTTAAAAAAAAGGTTTCATTTCAATTCATTGTGATTATGCAACGAAGAAGAGTTGAAGGAGGGCACGAATAGAAGGCACAAAGTACATATGCGTTGAAGTGATTGAACCAACACCATCTGTGCGTGATCAAACAGAAGGCAGATTTGTTTCATACTTACACAAAATTAGGTTGGTATCGATGAATAGTTTATAGACTTACATGTGTTCTCATTCTATTTGTATTGTGTTTATCCGACATTAAACTATTTGTCAATTTGCAACAATATGGGTTACGAAGTGCTGTTAGTTTTCAATTCGATTAACCCGATTAGGGTTTCTTTGTTTCGTATGAGATGAATAAATTGCATATGGATTTTGCGTGACAAACCTAGCAAATGAATTGTGACAAACCTAGCATTTTTCAGACTGCTTGATTCAGTTTTTTCAATGTATATATAGAAATCTATCAGCTTAGTATGCTCGAAACTCAACTTCAAATTGCGAGTTTAATGTATGTATTTCCTATGTAGCTTTTTGCATTTATCAAAACAATAATGTTGTGGCAATAAATTAGTAAGCTATTACCATAGTCTTTGCAAGGGGGTGGATTTGTTCACCAGTCAAAGTGTAATAAATTGAGGTTGGGATATGTTTTGTAACTTTCTGAAGGGTGTCTGAAAACCTAGTTTATTCACCAAG
>MU219415.1:0-15112 GCA_018584345.1 Thuja plicata
AATTTATTATCATATATCCAAGTAAATAATTCACAATGCAATGTTTTTAAAGTAATCACGTCAAAATTATTCTCAACCTTTAATTCTATCCAAATTTGTCATTATCACTATCACTATGAAAACTATCATAAAATTTGAAATTAACATTCACATTTTAAAGAACTTAAAGTGGCATAGAAAGAAATAAACATATGCTAACTAGGTTCTTAGAAGCATTAAAGTAATGTACTTACCTTATCATCAATCAAATTACTTTATCCCGCTCACTTCTTCAATTCATTTTCCAAGATAGGGTTAGTGAGGCACTACAAAATATAATCCATCACTTGTACTTCCAGATCCACAATCCACGCTCCTATTTCATTTTACACGCTACATGTCTAAAGTTGACCACCAAATAGGTCTTCTCCAGAATACACATCACAACTGATGTCCCCAGTCATCAAATACCAATAGAAATCAACCCATTATTCCAACATATGTCAGTTGTCGACGAGTAAGCTCGCTTCATCTAAACTATCTTTGATAGAAAGATATACCCAAAACATAGAGACCTGGTCTGTCTAGCATCATAGTTACAGTCTAGAAACTAGTCTTCACCAAATCAACTATAACATCTACAATATATAATATAAAGAAAAGTGACCTTAGGAAGACAATTGGTAAAAATGTGACAACACCTGTGAAATCTCCATGTCATTTTTATTATTAATAGACCATGCCATTTGACTACCCACCATGCTTTCTTGAATATTTAACAAGGCTAGTTTTTTATCCTTAGGAGCTAGGCTCCACATTGCAACAGCCTGGGAATTTGAGTTATAACCAAATCCTCTGATTAGTTCTCCAATCTTCACTTTTGCTAAGAGTTTTAAGTTAGGTTGCTTCCTTATTTGATCGATTATAAATGTTGAGGCTAAATCCCAGCCTTCAACAAGTAACATCCCACTGTCTTTAACTAGTTTCCTTGCTTCCACTGGAGTAATTTTCTTTGTTTCAGGATCATAATCCTATATAGCCTGCAAGGCTTCAGATGTTACTGGTTCTTCTTCATCGAACTATAGTTGTTTTCTAACTTGTTGTTACTTTTTCCACTAGAGGAAATCTTTGAACTCTTTGGTTTTGATGAAATTTTCATCATCAAGGAATTGTTGGTGATGAATCAACCTTTCATCAATGCATGTTCTAAGAGGTAACTCAACATTTTCCTCTTCATCCTCTTGCAAATTTTTGCCTTTCCTGATATCCTTCCTCAATTGATGGTCATATGGCCTATTTCCAAGAATAAGAGCATTGACTATATATTTTTTCTTATCTCTTCTCTAATAGGTTTTTGCCTTGGAATTCCCTCCAAGTTCAAGTCTTTGATTTTTGAAAGAAGGCTCATTGGTAACCTCAATTTCTAGGACCTCTTTTAGGTCAATAATTTTTTCTCCCTCAGCAAATTGCTCCTCTACAACTGCTTGATTGACTGGAGGGGGAATGGGAGAGGGCTATCCTTCATCACTACCATCATCATATTCCAATTCAGAGTGCTCTCCTTGGCCCTTCTTTGGAACTACTAGTGCATCCTCAAATTGATTGGAAAGGAGGGTATGAGAATTGATCATAGCCTCTAGCCTTTTTAAATATGGTAGATCAGGGGAGAATCCCCCAAAAGATAATCCTTTCCTCTTTACCTACCTTTCCAAGTCCATTAATTCTTTAATTTTATTTTCTCTTTGAATCACTTCTTCATCCTCAATAATGTTCCTTATGACATCTTCTTCCATGCATTGTTCATGCTCATAAGTATAAGGAATGGTTGGGGTTAGAAGCTTCTTGGCACTTGCAACAAATCCCTTTGTATTAATGTATCTATACAATGCCACACTCATCCTGTAATGGATTAGCCAATTGTTCACTAAATCTATGGCTCTTTTTCCAATAGTTAATTGATATACTTTGAATTGTCTAGGAGTGAATGTCCCTTTCCTATGAGGAGCCAGATGCTCATGATCTGTTAACACGAGTTTCTAGATAAACTCCCTTGATACAATTCTGACAGGAACATGGAATTGAAGTTTGTGTGGTGGATGTGAACAACCATATACTCTAATCATAGTAAAATTACCCTCCATGTAGAAATCACCCTAGTTTTGATCTCCAGGCCACTTGTCTACATACTCACAAGACCTCAACAATTACAACACCCTGGCTGGTAATCTAGTTTTGTTTACTCCTAGACACTAAAATAATGGAAACACTATCCAGTTCTCAAATGCACAGAACTCACAATCCTTAGCAGTATAATTCCAAATCCTTAACCAAAATTGAATAAGGTTATGTTGACCCTGGTGAACTCTTTGTGGCCTCAAATTAATTAATTCCATGACAGGGTAATTCTAATACATTATCAAATGCATCAGGATAGAGTAATGCAAAAACTTAGGATCCTTTTCTTTATTCTGGATGGCCACAAATACCTCATGCATTCTATCAATTACATAGTGAATATAATCATAAGTGGTGCTGGAATGAACATCTTGCAAGTCTAAGACAATCATCAGGATATCTACAGTGACCCTCTCTGCACCCTCATCCCTCCCTAATACTCTATAGAGTGCAAAAGCAATGTACTTGATATAATGATTCAAATCCTTATAAGAATAAGGTACAAGTCCTGGCATGGGGGAAATATATTTCTTAATCTTTCTAGGAATATGCCTCTATAATAAAATTTTAACCACCCCAGCCTATTTTTCATACCTAGCTTCCTATTTCATAAGGTCAATCTCTTTTGACATAGGGTAGTAGAGGTTGAATGCTTTCATAAAGGAATTTATTTTTAAGTCTACTAGTATAGTGTCATCACTCCTCTTAATTGTCTTAGAAAGCACATCATAAATATTTTCTAAGGCTAGAACAAGATCAATATCTTAGAATACATCAACAATAACTAACTTAGCTAACCCATGTGTCCAAGGGTTTGAAATAGGTACAGCTTCATCAAAATTTTTATAAAAATAATTAAAGAGAGAGTAACCCGATGAACCTAGAGTTTTGACATCTCGGATATAGGCTAGGTCATCACTCAGGATATCATCTCCTAAATTCTTATTCTGTGTTGATCCTGGTAGTAATGTCAAAAATTCATTTAAGAAATTCATTTTCCCCTTAGCCTCATCATCCATTTCTTCACTTTCCCAGTAGTGGAAGCTACACTCATTGGTCTACTCATCATGGCTGTCTTCTTTTATCACACCCTTTTGACCGATTTTGAAATAAATATTCTCACAGGAAACCCTACTTATGAAGTATAATGCACTGAAAAAATCAAAGGTTTTGAAAACCAACCAAAGTTCCCTGAATTCTAAATTGGAAATCACGATTGCTTGACCTTTAGAAAGCTGGCAACTATCTTTTTTTTTAAAACACTGATAACTTGGTAATTTCTTTGTTCTAGATTCTAAAAGTAATTTAAATGAAAATGAATAAAAAAAACATCTATTTATGGTAAAATGATCAAGGTACGCAACTCATAATTCGGTAATCCCATTACTTCTTCCTTCAATTCAACCTACTTTGACATCAATGCTTTCTCCTAGCCATAGCCTCTGATTATGCCACAAAATCAAATTCAACTGAGTGCAGAATTCATGGAAAATCCTTATTAAATTTGATAAAATGTCAATTTTGATCTGATTAGCTGATCCTTAGACACTTCAGCTACCTTACCAAGCTATCATAACTTATCTGAATCCTCATTGGCTGATGACTTTTCAACTTTGGCATGTCAGTAGCTATATTAATTTTTACCATGCCTTAACTTTCACTTTTCCTTATTAGCAACCTCGTGACTACAACTTATCTCCATGTCACTGAGAAAAATCATTAACTGTGATCACTTTTAGAGACTCGGTGACACAAAACAATATTAACTTTAGTTCAAATCTTGACTACCTTCTTGCGACCACGCGACTGTGGAAAAGTTAATTCGCTGAGAGATTTCCTTTACTCTGGCTTTATTCTTAGACTACATAATGACCATTGATTTCCTTTTGATTTTATGCCCTTCGACAAGTCTTGTAATCTTTTGGTATAACCCTAAATTATTCTAAGACTTCACGAAATAAGTTTTATGTCAATTAATCACTGAACGAATTATCACTTGAATATTTTAATTGGAGACTCAGTGACCAAGAATTTAATATCTTCACTTTTACAATTTAACTCCTTTTGGAGACTACGTGACATAGAACCTGTCTCATTGTCACCTAAAAAATTTCACTTTATGAAATCCATCAAGAAACTCCCTGACTACTATTGATCTTTCTTAGCTCAACATCTGACGGCCAAATTTAAGTCTCACAATATTTATACCAAACCCTAATACATCTTGAGACCTAGCGACTAAAGCATAATGTAACCTTTATTGCCTTATGTCTCTTAGTCGTTGGAAGAAAATACACTTGGCCATCTTATTCAGAGATTACCCAAAAACCATTGATCTTCAATCTGACAACATCTATTAACTCCCACTAATTTTCTTAATATTTCATGTAAACCCTAAATCATCTTCAAACCCGGCGACAACACTCTTTGTCTCATAATTGCCAAATAATTTTATTGTATTAAAAATTAATCAGAGACCAAGTGACTATACCTGTAATATTTATAAAATTTAGCCATGTGTCTCAATGTTATTCCTTGTCTCCTAATCACTGAATAACTGTTGACTTTTCAAATGCTAAAAGTGACTTTTCACCATCCATTAGATCTTACCTTGATCTAACAGTTGTCTCCAAGTCTTGCGACCTTTTTCTTAACTCGTCTTTTATTTTGAGACCTAGTGATTGCATTTTTTTTGAACCATCTTTAACCCTGGCTTGTTTTAGAGACATAGCGACCAAGGAAAACTCAATGTCACTGAATTATTTACTAACCACAAAGTTTATTAGGAGATATCCTGACCACCTTTAGATCTTTCATTAGATGGATGATGTGTGACAAGTCTCGTAATCATTGTAGCATATTCCTTTTCATTAAGAGATAGCGTGACAAAGGCAATTCACTAAGTCTCATAATTATATGGAATATTCTCATAACATCAAGAGACTAAGCAACCAACATAAAATAACATGACCTATTCTCAGGACTTAAGTGTGAAAAAGTAACTTCAAAATAGACACTCAAACAAGAAATTAGGGCCTTTTTCAATATTCCAATAGAAATAACCTTAGGGATTGGGGTTTTTAACATTTTCAACTAGGTTTTCAGCTAAAACATTTATTTGCAGAGGTATATAAGCAATTTCGACCATGCCTTTCAACTTTCTGAGCATAGGAGTGACATAAAACTTTAAAATTTTAAAGGGCAGACTACAAATAGAAATACAACCAACAGTGGCTCTATCTTAGCATGATTAAACACAATTTTATGTCAAGAACCATAGATCTCTAGTTGTAGACCATTTTATTTTATTCTTATTAACCTATTGCTTAAGGGAAACACACAACTGAAAGGGAAACCTACTTATATCATATGATACAAAAATTACTGTGCATAACATTTTTTGTCTTTTCAAATGAAGAAAGGCTTTAGAAATTTCCCATTCATAGGAAACTCAAATTCTTCTCCATCCACATTCTTCAAAAGATAAGAATCTTTACCAAAACTTTGTGAAATGACAAAAGGTCCAAACAATAATGACTCAAACTTCTTGTGTTTTCCTTTATCTTCTGCTCTTACATTCCACTACAAAACAAGGTCATCTAGTTGGAATTTTCTTTTGCTAGCCCTTTTTTCAAAAAGATATTTCATCTTTTGCTGTAACTTTATGTTCTCTTTTTAGCTATCCTTTCTGATTTCATCCAACTCTGTCAACTGCATCATTTTTTCTTGCATATTGTCAGAAATCTCTAATTACTCCTCTTGTATAAACGAGTATACTGGAAAAAAATTATTAATAGGAAGTCATGATTCCATACCATATACAATTTCAAATGGTGATTTGCCTATAGCCTTTCTAACTCTTACCCTCTTAGCCCATAGTGCCAATTTCAATTTTGTATGCCATGCTCTCTTGTTCTTTTCAAGAGTCTTCTTCAAAATTTTCAATATACTTTTGTTACTAGATTCATCTTGTCCATTTTCTTGAGGGCGATATAGGGATGAATAAGACATCATTATACCATACTTCTCACAAAAATATTTTATCTCATCAGATCTGAGACACATGACATTATCCATTACTAACTTTATAGGAACACCAAATATAGTTATGATATTTTCCATTAGGAACTCAGTAACCACCTTAATTTTTGCCTTTTTTGTAGGTACTGCTTCAATCCATTTTGTAAATTAATTTGTGGCTACAAGTATCCAACTATGTCTACTACCAGATTTTTCTGAAAATTCACCTATAAAATCAATTCCCCGCATAGTAAAAGGGGCTTCAACACTTGCACGGTTTAATAACAGAGATCCTAAAAATTTTAACTTATTTGTGAACCTCTGACATAGCTCACATCTCCTGACATATGCATGGGTGTATTTAAATAAACTAGGCCAAAATTATCCAGCCCTTAGAATTTTTTGGCCAGTAGCCTTGGCATAAAAATGGCCTCCACATACCCCTGCATGCATTTCACTTAACATCTTCTCAGATTGAATTTGTTCTAGGCATAAAAATAACACACCATTCCTATATTTCTAGTATAAATATCCTTTTACCAAGGTGTATCTCTGAGTCTGTAATCTGATACTTCTCTTTTGGTTATCTGTCATAGCATTAGGACACTTGTCATTTTTTAAGAAATATACAATGTTAGCATAAAATGGCTGTTTCTCTATACTTGTAATTGTCTAATTACGTATCTGTGTTTGATTTACTTGTACTAAATCCAAGTTCTCCTCTATCATGAGCTTTTTCAAACCTTGATCTCTTACCAATTTTGTAATGTGGATTTCTAAATTGAATTCTTGAATTCGGTTGATCCACTGAAATCTATTACTAGTCACTTCTGATTGGGTAAGAATGTCCTTTACTGTTGCATGATGCACATATGGAAATACCTTAGCACAAACTAAGTATGGTCTAAAATATTTTACAGCCTTTACCAAGGCATATTCTTGCTTTTCCATCATCTCATAATTCAGTTCTGCAGCTTAAAGGGATTTGCTATAAAAGGCTATTGGATGTTCAAATCCCTCATCATCCTTTTGTAACAGAACAACAGAAATAGTATGAAAAGAAGAAAATGAAAATAAAGAAAAGGGCTTACTGTAGTCTTATGATTTCAAAATAGGTGCCTCTTTTACTACCTTCTTTATTCTCTCAAATGCTATTTAAGCTTACTTACTCTAGTAAACAATTTCATCTTTCTTTAGCAATTTGATAACCTCTACAAAACTAGCTATGAATCTTCTAACAAAATTTATCTTTCCTAAGAAAGATTGTACTCCTTTTACATTTTTTGGAGTACTGACCTTTTGGATAGCCTCTATTCTTTCAAGGTCTATCCCGACTCCATCCTTGGACACTATATGTCCTAGTAACTTTCCCTCTGTGACTGCAAAATGGAATTTTTTGGGGTTTATTGAAACACCATACTCTAAAGCCTTATTAAAAAATTTCTCTAGATGTTCACACTGATGCCCTACTTTTTTAGAATATGCAGTCAAGTCATCTTGATAAATAACAATGAATAGATCAATAAATTCTTTAAATTCCATATTCATGGCTCTCTGGAAAGCTTCTCTTACATTTATTAATCTAAATGGAAGTTTGACATAGACATAGGTTCCCTATGGAGTAGTAAAAGTAGTCTTGAATTGCTCTGATTCTTTCACAAGTACCTAGTTGTAACCTAAGAATCCATCCATCATTGATAGCAACTCAAAACCAGTTACCTTATGCAACATTGCTTCCATATTTTGTAGAGAATAGTTATCTTTTAGGAAAGCGATATTTAGGTATCCAAAATCTACACATAGTCTTATGTCACCATTCTTCTTTCTTACTAGTACTAGATTTGAGACCCAAGTTGAGTGTTTGATAGGCTGAATAATTCCACCATCTTTTAATTTCATCAAATCCTGTTGCATCTTAGGAGCCAACAAAGGATTAATAGGTCTCTAATTTTGTCTAAATGGTTTCATATCATTTTTGAGTGGGATTTCATGTTGGAAAAAGATCCTCCATATAAGCCTTACTATCTTCTTATGACCAAGCAAAAACATGCTTATGTTTTCTTAGTGGTTTTATCTGGTTGGTTCTAACATTAGAGTCTAATCCTTTTCCAATGTAAACTATTTGAGGAGTGGTCTATGAACCCAAATTTATTTTCTCTAAATCCTCAATCTTGGCATTGCTTATTCCTGATGTTTGTTCACTTTGATTAGTAAAAAATGCCTCTAGTTCTACCAGTCCCTTAGGAATCTGGTCCCAACTAAGTTGGACAACATCAACTTCTAGTATACAATCCTTACCATCAATGACTTCAAGAAAATTATTGCAATCTATACAATGGTCCTCATAATGGTCAAGGCACTGAAGAAACCTAAGGATATCTTGGTCATCCTAAAATACTTTCTAGTTATAAATGTTTTCTGGGACAACTGGTCTTCTTTTGACTTCCACAATTGATACCCGATTTAAGGTCATGTCATCAGTTTTCAAGGCAACATTGGCCAAGAATCTGCCATTATCTTTCTAGACCTTTCTATCTAGTTTATATTAAAGGCATCAAAGAATTCTATTTGATCCCAAATAGCATGTCTATACATTTTTAATCTATCATTCTTTACAGCATATTTGGATCATACTTGGGATACTACTAATTCTGAGTCACCATAGACTATTAAACATTTTATACCATGTTTAGTAACAATTTATAGCCCTAGAAACAAAGCTCCATATTCTGTTGTATTATTTGTACATTGAAAAGATAGCAAAAAAGAATATTAAAATGTGGTACCTGATGGAGATATAAATAGAACTCCAGCTCTTGATCCCTCTTTTGAACATGCTCCATCAAAGTACATCTGCCACACACCATCACTTTATAGAGATAACTCCTTCACCAAAGGATCAATATTTTCACACTTGTGATCACTGCTTCTGATTCTGAAATTGTCCATGCCAATGTCAACACAATAATTAATATCTGTGTCCTCATGAAGTACTATCATATGAGGTGTTCTTCCCTCTCTAGATACTTGCACATTATTTCCAACTATATTGAAAGTGGCATAAGACAGGTCACACTGTATATTTTCACCCATTGAAGCACTCCATTTTCTAGATAACAACATACCATACTGTGGTAGTATGTCAACAACCAACACACTCATAGTTAACACTGTATCTGGACACATGGCTAATTTATAGGGTAGGGATTCAATAGTTCCCACAACATGGATTTCTCTTGAGCCCATTGCTTGACACCTCCCATCAGGAGTGTCTACTTGTAAACCCATGCACCTCATAATTTCTACAGGTATTACTATATTTGATGCTCCTGAATCAATCATACAATTTTTTAACATCTTTCCATTTATAACCAATGTTAAGAAAACTGGATCAACAACCCCTATAGAAGTGTTTGTGTTCAAGTAGATCTGAGGGACCTCACAAATCATCCCTTTAGGCTCTTTTCCCTTATTAATGAGTTTCTTTTCAATATGCTTTGTTTTCTAAGGTTTTATGGGTGACACATTATTTAATACTGATAGAACTTTATCTTTATGTTCTTTTATTCTCATCATCTCAAGGAATGGGACCTTCACAGTCATTTGAGATAAGCAATTCCGCATATCAACTAGAGCATACTTTATATCAGTGGTTTTAGATTTTTCAACAATAATATTATTCTCTTCTATTTGAATATTCACAACAGGTTCTTCCCTCCTACATTTCTTTTTTTCCACTTTAGGGGAAGAAGAACGTGCTTCTGGATCCTTAGCCTTTTCTACATGTACATCTTTTTGTTCATTAGATTTTTTTAATATCTTGACCTTAGGTCAATTTTCATTTTCCCCAGGTCCATCCTTTTTAGTTACATATTTTCCATCTTTTTTTATTTTATTTTATAAAGATGCCTGATGGCTGACTACCAGTATTACCCACAACTTTGTTTCTTAGGTGATAGTTGTTTCTAGCTTTGTTTACCAAATCAGCAATGATTTTGGCTTTTTCCTCATCATTTTCTTTTCTCACTAATGGGGATTCCTGACTTTTTTTGGGCATAACAGCTTATGTGATCAACCCTTTCATCTTCCTCACTATCTGAAAAGACTTGCTGCTGATGAACTTCAACTCTTCCTTGAGAGCCATATATGTCATGATTTTCAATTTCTTCATTAGAATCAATATCATGACAATAATATGCATTATTTATACTATAATAACATGCATCATCTTCATCCTTATCTTTCTCCTCATTTTATTTTAAATCTAAAGAAACAACACAAAAATTAGGATTGTGTGGTGCCTCACAGGCTTCACACCAGAAGTCATCATTGCACATGTCAATAGTATTCTTATGTAAAGGATCAGGGTTCCTATTCTTAGTTTTCTCTTTTTTAGGTGGATAAATAGGCTTACCATCCTTAAATTGGGTACCATAAGGGATTTTTTGCATCCTATTTTGTGGATTGTAATTATTATTGTAGGATGGCTTATAATTTTGTGGAGCCCTATACTCTCTGTACTCAGGTTCCTTTTGATTGCTTCTATTAAAGTGTGGATATTCTCTTTTACCCAATTTCCCTAATATTCTCCTATTCATTTCAATGTTCACAGCTATTTTATAGGCTTTTGTTAAATTCCTAGGATCTTTATCCCTTAATGCATAGCCCATTTTTGAATCAAAGGCATTAAGATAGGTAGCCAAACATACCTTTTTGTCCAGCTTCATCTTTTGGAATAGCTTATGCATAGCTCACTGAAATCTAGTATTGAACTCTATTACTTATTTATTTGAGTTTTTCCTTATATTTTTAAATTCAGCAAGCAAAAACCCTTCATTATTCTTGTCACCATATTGATCCTTGAAAAGATCAATCAGTTCATCCATTGTTCCAATAGAGCCATGAGATAAGCTCCTAAACCATTCCCTAGCATCTTCTACTAGAGATTGCACAAATAGCTTCATAAGAACATCTTCATGATTGATATTTAAATCATCTATAACATCAAAGAATTTTCTTAAATTTTCTTCATAGGTGACAACATTATTACCTGAAATTTTTTGGAGCTTTTCTCCCATATCCTTTGGTATTACATTAGGATAACCTAGAATTCCAAAGAAAGAAAATGGCTTATACCTTTATGCAGGAAGAGGCCTCCTTTGAAATTTATCATTCTCCTTGGGAGCAAGGAATTTTCTCTGGTCTTTGAAAGAAGAAGCCTTAATTTTTGATGTTGTAGGGTGCTCTGTAACAGCAAAAAATATTGTAGTAAACTGAAAGAAGTCAATTTTTATTTTCATTTCAATGGTAGTAGCTTCTGCTTCATATTTTTCTAACATCTTAGCCATATTTTATTTTTATTTTCTAATTTTTTAAAGGACAATGTCTAATTTGGACATTTTCTCTATCAGGTTCTTTTGAGCTTTAGGCTTCTCAACTTTTGTTTCTGCAACTTTACTCTTTCATTTATCTTTGAAGTCTTGAGAACCTAAATTTTGGTGGGTGCTAGGAATCTCTTGGTCTCTGTGAGACCTCTCAATATTCTTTGCAGCTTGATGTCTTAGGGTTCTTTTCGTATATTTGTCAACATCTTTCTGCTCATGTTTTTTCTTCTTATGTTCTTTTTCCCTTTTCATCTGTTGAATAAGGGTTAGTTTCTTCATGAGGATTATTTCTTCCTCTACAAGCTCATCAGAAGGAACTTCTTTAGAATTTGAACTAATTGTGTCTGTTCCTTCTCTCTCACTAGAAGTGCTAGTAACTGTATAGGTATCTAGTCCAAGGCTTGGAACTTCTAAATATTCTGAGGCACTGTCTTCTTGACTAGACTGATTATTATTTTTCCTTCTGGTGATATTATCTTCACTTCTTGGAGGAGAATCATTTATACTTGCTTGATTTTTCTTCTGTCTCCAAGACATCCTAGTTTTTGAAGTAGTGGGAATCCCACTATCCAACTCAACTTCTAGATTTTTTCTCATTCTAGACCTAGTATTCATATTTGAAAATATATCTTTATCTTTTCCACTAATCAAAAAGATTTCACTTTTAGAGTCACCACCCAAACTTGGGGAATATTAAATACTATTAGAATGACTTGGGAAACTTTAACTACAAATTTGATTTATCTTTTGTAACTTAGAGATTTTGAATACTTCAATCAAGATCTTATAATCTCTATCCCCAGTAGAGTTTCCAGTTTGTTAGCACTTTTTCTTGAAGCACAACCTTGAGGTGACAGTATACCTATGTACTTGATTACAAACTCCTATTTCATGCAAGAGAAAGGCTAATTGATGAGGGTATTAGATAACATCTTGGGAAACTATTACCTCCTTATTCTTTTTTGAGATCCACTGACTCAGGAAGGTATTACCTATGGATGAATACTAAATGACAGTATCTTTTAAGTGGATTATCTTCTTATTAAAATGCTGAGATGCCTTTTAATGAATCAACAAGTAAATGACTATGAAAATGACTATGAGTATCTTCATACAAAGATTAATGATCCATAATAGTATTTGGACAAAGGAAATTATTAAGGTAACAAGGATTCTCATCCTTCTTCTTTTTTCAGTTCTTATGAACTTCAAGAAGGATAACCTATTTTGATTCTCTTTTTCAATTCTTATGAACTTCAAGAAGGATAACCTATTTTGATTCTCTCTCAAAGGAATTAGTAAACTGAATTATATTCCTGAAACATGATTACTTGAATCGAATGTATTTTGAAACGTGAATGATTTGATAGATTAAAATACTGGTTGGATAATGAACAATTACTTAGCCAACTATAAACCAGTGCCTTATCCTTGGGCTATAGAGTCAATAGATGCAATTCCATAGAAAAAGATAAATAAAGATACTATAGAATGCCCTAAAACCTATATGCAACTAAGGTAAAATGCCTTAAAAAACACCCTATTACTCCCACACTACTGTATCAAATCTTCAAATACTATTATACTCCCTAAAACTGCTCACAAAACTTAGTCCTTTCCTTTCAAGAAACTTGCAAGTAGTTAGACAGCTACCTTGTAACTGATATGTTTAAAGTGCCTTACAATTTAAAAATAAAAGAGCATACACAATAATTAAAGAGAGAAAAACAATATAGAATAAGAGGCTCATTGTATTTTATTTATATATTCTTGCTTCAGTAAATATATAGACTAAAAGCGCAAAAAACTCAAACCTAAATTTAGAAGTTTGTCTTGCAACTATATTTCCTCATCCTTAAAAAAAATTACTATATGATCTATTTATAGGCTAAAACCATCTTCAAATCCTTAAGAAGTAAGTATGCTACAAGCTTTGAATGGTTACAAGACCTAACCCTAAAATGCAGAAAATACAAAAGATAGGAATGAACCAAGCGGTGGAAGGACAATAATGAAGAATGCAATCTGATTTGCTTCTTTGTCTTCTTGTGATCTTTGGCCCCTTTGTCTATATGTGTTAAGGATAGCATATGTTAGTTGTAATGAGATTAAGTGAACACCATTACAAGCTAACCTACACTTATCTTTAAGATGACTGGCCTTCATGTGCTCAAAGAGTAGGCACCGAGTATCTCTCTACTCTTCATCAATGATATCAATGTCATCTGCAACAACTTTCTTCTTTTTAGTCTTTGTCAGTGCATCCCATGCTACTACATCATCTTCAGCAAGCCAATTCAATCTCTTAATGATCTCAAGTTGTGCTTTTTTCCTATTCCACCAAGCATCTATTATGCTCTTGACATCTGTTAGAAATTTATTGATGTCGGTCTCAGCCTTAAAGGCTTCATCCAAAATCTTATTATAACATTCCATGTCTAGCTCTACATCATCAGTAATAAATGCCTCTTTCTTAGGCAGTTTGCTGTCAAAATTTACTTTCCAAGTCTCTAAAGGCCTTTATCTAATTATCTTCTCCCTTGATTAGAGGAATGAATCTATTGAAATCTTATCCAAAGAGATTTATTCTGGCCTCGATTTGATTTAATTTTCCTTTGAAGAAAGGAAAAGTCACATTTATCTTCTCAATTTCTTCACCTACCTCTGTGACTATCTCTAGAAGATCCTTCATATGTGGTTACAAAGATGCCAACCTCTCAAACAATTGAGTCTTGCTAGACCATGTTCCAAAGTAGGGGTTTAAGATAGAAATAAAATTTGTTACCTCAACATGTAAAATGAAAAGCTTATTATATGCATTTAAAATGAGATCAATTTTATCCTTTAATATATCAATCCTATGCTAAAAGATACTAATTAATGATACTAGGATAATCTCATTATGCTCCATGATCTGTTTCTTTGTTTCAGCACTCTCCCCTATTATCTCTGTTTGGACCTCTGCATGTGTAACCTCTTTTGGTGATGCAGGGATAACCTCAGGTTTCTCCATCAATTGTTGAGTCAAATCTGTAATTTCTTTTTCCAAACCATGAATTTTAATGTAACATAGCTCCCTATCCTTTACAATAGCATTGGTCTCTTCCACCAGGGTGTCATACCTTTGTGATAGTTGTTCATTTTTAGCTATAATCAATTGTGAAAAATGTGAAAACACCTATGAAATATCCATTTATTTGTATTATTAATATACCATACCATTTTACTACCCACCATGCTTTCCTTAATATTTAACAAGGCTGTTTTTTTATCCTTAGGAGCTAGACTCCACATTGCAACAACTTGGGAATTTGGGTTATAACCAAATCCTTTGATCCGCTCTCCAACTTCAACTTCTGATGGTAGTTTTAAGTCAAGTTTCTTCCTTATTTGATCAATTATAAATGTTGAGGGTAAATCCCAGCCTTCAGCTGTATGCACCCTAAAATGGTCGCCTAGACTTTGGGCCCCATTTTATTATTTTATCAATTTATCAAATCCCTGAATCAATATTTTCAAATATCAACAATATCAATTATATCAATTTCCTTGAT
>MU219415.1:24702-35916 GCA_018584345.1 Thuja plicata
ATTTCACTACCCGAGATGTACCACAAGAACTATTAGATAGAATTTCTTCTAGATTCACTTTTGCACTTCATGAGGAGAAGAGGATAAGAGAAAGAGTGCTGGTCTCTCTTATGCCTCCTGAATCAACAAGAGAAGAAATCAATGATTTCATGGATAAATATACAAAAAGTTTCTCACCCAAGTTGAGAGCTTATAAATTTCTTAAAGAGAAGCTTATAGAGCTTGAACAAGACATGCATAAGATATGGATTGAGATACTCAATCCTGATGAGGAGAGCAGTCATGAGAAGGATACAGTCACTAAAATAGATAACTCAACAGTTGAATTACACATTGAAGAGGTACAAATGATAGGCCAAAAATAGACTGACATTATAGATGAAGACTGGCCAAAGGATGATGAAAATGATCAAGTACTAGCAAGCCCCATCCACATCAACTTAGAGGATGAAGAAGTTACCAAAGAAGAATTGTCAATAAAAGGTAACTTAGATGTTGATATAAATGATGAATCGTGGTTAGACAACATTGTCAATACCGCTACAAGACAAGACCCAACAGTAGATGTTCAAAAAGATGAAGACATCAATGCTGCAAAGGGCAATATCGATTAACAGGACACATCTATTGACAATGCAACACTCAATACACTAAAAAACATGAATATATTAATAGATACTATTGATATTTAGTCTAGTCAGGATAAATCATCTAAGAAAGATGATGATATACCTAAGGATATGGGTACCAATGAAAACAAAGTTGCATCCAACACTCCCAAGGATACAAATATAGAAATGAAGGATGCAACCGATGATCAACAAGATGTATCAAAAGATCAAAATAAAGAGGTAGATGAAAAAACTGAAGATACATTGTGAGAAGTTGAGGAAAAAGAGAAAAGTGAAGGAGTCAAGTAGGATGAAGGGACAAAACTCAAAGAAAACATATATGTTGATACATCCAAGGAAAATGAGGAGATGTCTTCACCAAACCAGCTGGTGGACTCAGAACAGATACACAAGGATGCCTCATCTTCCCAACCCTCACCTACAAAATCAACCCAATCTCATGCTTTACAGATGGTAGTACATCAATTTGCCATCTAGCCAAAGAAGAAGAAGAAGAAGAAGAAAATAGTAAAGAAAGACATTTTGGCTGTCACACTGGATGAAATCATAAAAGTTCCAAACTAGGATATTACCACTTTGGATAGTGACAAATTTCAAGAGTTTGGAGTGCTTTGTCAGAGAAAATCCATTCAAAAGAAAATGATATAAGAACACAGAGAAATAATGGCACTCGACAAGGCAAAAGACATTCTACAACAACTTGTTCCTAAAGTAAAACTTGAAGCAAATGCTATAGTTAAGGAAAAAATTGTTGTTCTTACCGACACCATCAAAGAGCAAAGTATAGATGTCGAGCAAGCTATGGAAGAACAAGCAGAAAAGAAATATCAGTACAAGTTAATTGATAAAATCAGCCAAGAAGTGGCATTGAACAAGGTAAAGCTCTCTGAACTCACTGATGAATTAGAGCCAATGATTGCTGAAGCAATCACCTTAGTTCAAAAGATGTGCACACTTGAGAAATTTTCCAAAGAAAATAGTGACAAACTAGTAGAAATAGATTCAAATGTCACAACTAGTGCACAAAGCCTAACCTCACATGCCAAAAGTATGAAGGCACATCATGACACGATCATAGAGGTGAATAGGATAAGGAAAGAAATATGGGATGCTAAAACTCAACTCAAAGGTGAGATTACCGAACTGCAAGCACACATTCTGCCTAATCTTACTATTTTATACCAACATATTTCTGATGCAAGAAATCTTATAGCAACCCTCGAGATGTTTGTAGTAGACAACATCTATGATATACATGTAAGGATTTCAATGGAGCACATGGCTCTAGAAATGCTAAAGGAGAAATGGGAAAAGATGATGGAGGAGATCAAGTCCTCACATTCCCATGTTTTTGACAAGTTGTAAGTACCTTTGCCTTTAGAATCAAAAAAGGAGGAAAGGAAATGTATATAGTTATGTACAATATATATCAAAAAAAGGGAGGAAAATAAAAGTACATAAGGATATGTATATATACTTACACATACTGGCATATACAAAGGGGGAGTCATTCAAATGACTAAGGAAGGAGTATACACAGGTGTACATAGTAATACACTCAGTATGTTTCACATATCATGTTTTTGATACTAATGTCAAAGGGGGAGATTGATAACATTAATTTTTCCATTAGTAAACTTAGTGAAAAACATTGACAGAGATCAACGGAAGACTATAGAGATCACTAGAAGACTACAAGAATTACCAGTGTACTACAGGTATTATCGACGAATAGTGAGAATACCCAACAAAACACAAAGGTCACAAGAAAAATGCTAAGTATGGAATTGACAAGCATCACTGGCGACCACAAGCATTACTGGCGACACAGTTTTGAGAAAAAAACTGATGGAACAAAAAAGGCATACCCGATGACCAGTTCAAGAAAGGAACACCGACAACCAAGAAAACCAACAGTCAGTTAAAGAACCTACAAATAGTGGATCTAAGTTTTGCATGATAGATAAAGCAATGTAATTCTATTTCTAGAGTTTTAATTTGTTTCAAATTATAACTTGAGGGTCAAGAAAGCTTTATGTAAATGTTTTAAAGCATCCTAATGGATCTAAAATATATCTAACTAAAGATCAAGGTCAAGTTGTAAACCTTGGATCTAGAGTTAACTTGCAAAGTGTGAATCAAGAATTGAGCCAAAAACTAGTATAAATAGATGTTCAACTCAATTGTGAAAAAAGGAATTCATTGTTGTTGATAGCCATGAAGAGCATCTAAGGAGAAAAAGGAAAAATTCATGCAAAGTTTAGAAATAGATCATACCAGTTGTCAAGAACACACAGAGGATACCGACGAGGAGATAAATGTATTATTCAATCATGGAAGGATGATTACTTATATGTATGAAGCTTAATAGGATCTGTTATTAACAATTAAATATTGCATACATCATCACATCAAAGACTTATGTAGTTGCATTCTAACAAGTGCATCACATCTAAAATCCTTTTGTAGAAGGTGGACTTAACCATTCTTTACAAATCTCTTAATACAGTGCACACTTAATAGTGTTGCTAAAGCTTCAAATGAAGTAGATCTTAACAGGTCTCCACTGTAATACTCCTAATAGGTTAGGTCATCAGAAGTGACTAATTGTAAGCCTTAATCGGCCCCTTCTTATTTGTAGATAGTGAGGTCTTGTTGGTAACAATCCCCACTACAGTTTTTACTTCCTAACAAGAGTTTTCTATGATATCATATCTTTTGTTATGTGTTATCTATTTTTATGAATGTTTTTGTTATGGTTACATACTAAATGAACTTATGATATGATTGCATATACATAAAGAAAGATGAACAGCTAGATAAGATAATTTACAAACTGATGATTAAGGGTTAATGGGATAACCAAAGAAAAGTTTTAGAGGTACTAATTCACCCCTCCCCTCTCAGTACATCATTCCAATATAATTCCAACACAGGGAAGAACCCCCCAAAAGAAAATCCTTTCCTCTTTACATACCTTTCCAAGTCCATTAATTCTTTAATTTTATTTTCTCTTCGAATCACTTCTTCATCCTCAATAATGTTCCTTATTACATCTTCTTCCATGCACTATTCATGCTCATAAGTATAAGGAATGGTTGGGGTTAGAAGATTCTTGTAACTGGAAACAAATCACTCTGTATCAATGTATCTATACAATGCCACACTCATCATGTAATGGATTAGCCAATTGTTCACTAAATCTAGGCTCTTTTGCAAATATAGAATTGATATACTTTGAATTGTCTGGGAGTGAATGTCCCTTTCCTATGAGGAGCTAGATGCTCCTTATTTGTTAACATGGGCTTCAAGATAAACTCCATTGCTGCAATTCTAGCAGGAACATGGAATGGAAGTATGTGTGGTGGATGTGAAGATCCATATACTCTAATCATAGAAAAATTCTCATCCAAGTATAAATCACCCTAGTTTTGATCTCAAGGCCACTTGTCTACATACTCACAAGGCCTCATCAATTGTAGCACCTTGGTGGGTAATATGGTTTTGTGTACTCCTAGACACTGTAATAATGGATAAATTATCTAGTTCTCAAATGCACAGAACTCACAATCCTTAGCAGTATAACTCCAAATCCTTAACCAAAATTGAATAAGGTTGGGCTGACCCTGGTGAACTCTTTGTGGCCTCAAATTATTTAAATCCATCATAGGGTAATTGTAATATATTATCAAATACATCAGGATAGAGTAATGCAAAAGCTTAGAATCATTTTCTTTATTATGGATGGCCACAAATCCCTTATGCATTCTATCAATTACATACTAAATATAATCATAGGTATTACTAGCATGAACATCTTGCAAGTCTAAGACAATCATTAGGATATCTGTAGTGATCCTCTCTATATGCTAGTCCCTCCCTAATACTCTACAGAGAGAAAAAAACAATGTACTTGATATAATGATTCAAATCTTTATAAGAATAAGGTACAAGTCCTGGCATGGGGGCAATATAATTCTTAATTTGTCTAGGAATATGCCTCTATATTAAAATTTTAACCATGCCAGCCTATTTTTCATACCTAGCTTCCTATTTCTTAAGCTCAATCTCTATTGACATAGGGTAGTAGAGGTTGAAGGCTTTCATAAATGAATTTTTGTTTAAGGCTACTAGTAGAGTGCCATCACTCCTCTTAATTTTCTTAGAAATCACATCATAATTATTTGATAAGGCTAGAACAAGATCAGTATGTAAGAATACATTATGCATAACTAACTTAGCTAATCCACATGTCCAAGGGTTCGAAATAGGTATAGCTTCATTAGATTTTTATAAAAGTAATTAAAGAGAAAGTAACCTGATGAGCCTGGAGTTTTGGCATCTCAGATATAGGCTAGTTCATCACTCATGATATCATCTTTTGACTTCTTATTCTATGTTGATCCTGACATTATTGTAAAAAAATTCATGTGAGAAATTCCTTTTCCCCTTAGCCTCATCATCCATTTCTTCACTTTTCCCACTAGTGGAAGCTACACTCATTTCTATACTCATCTGGGATGCTTTCTTTTATCACACCCTTTTGACTAATATTGAAACAAATCTTCTCACTGGAAAACCCTTACTTATGAACTGTAATGCACTCAAAACAATCAAAGGTTATGAAAACCAACCAAATTTCCCTGAATTTTGAATTGGAAATCATGATTTCTTGACATTTCAAAAGCTAGCAACCCTATTTTTTTTAGACACTAATAACTTGGTAATTTCTTTGTTCTAGATTCTGAAAGCAATGTAAATGAAAATGAAGCACAACGCCATCTATTTATGGTAAATGATCAAGGTAGGTAGCTCATAATTGGGTAATCCCATCACTTCTACCTTCAATTCAACCTACTATGAAATCAATGGTTTCTCCTAGTCATAGCCTCTGATTATGATAGGAAATCAAATTCAAATGAGTGCATAATTAATGGAAAATCCTTATTAAATTTGACAAGAGGTCAATTACAATCTATTTAGCAGATCCTCCCACACCTCAGCTACCTTTTCAAGTTGTCATAACTTCTTTGAACCCTAATTGGCTGATGAATTTTCAAATTTGGCATGTCAATAGCTATATTAATTTTTACCATGCCTTAACTTTCACTTTTCCTTATTAGCAACCTTGCGACTACAACTTATCTCCATGTTGCTAAGAAAAATCCTTAACTGTGATCACTTTTCGAGACTCGATGACACAAAACAATATTAACTTTAGTTCAAGTCTTGAATACCTTCTTGCGACCATGTGACTATAGAAAAGTGAAGTCACTAAGAGATTTCCTTTAATCTAGGTTTATTCTGAGACTACGCGGTAACCGTTGATTTCCTTTTGATCTGACACCCTTTGCCAAGTATCGTAATATATTGGTATAACCCTAAATTGTTCTTAGACTTCAAAAAATAACCATTATGTCACTTAATCACTAAATGAATTATCACTTGAATATTATAACTTGAGACTCAGTGACCAAGCATTTAATATCTTTGCTTTTACAGTTTAATTCCTTTTGGAGACTATGCGACTTAGAACATGTCTCATTGTCGCTTAACAAATTTCACTTTATCAATTCCGTCAAGAGACTCCCCAACTACCATTTATCTTTCTTAGCTCAGCATCTAATTGCCAAAATAAGCCTCATAATATTTATAAAAAACCCTAATATGTCTTGAGACCTAGCAACTAAAGCATAATGTAACTTTTATTTCCTTCTGTCTCTTAGTCGCTGGAAGAAAATATACTTGGCCATCTTATTTAAATATTACCTGACAACCATTGATCTTCAATTTGACAACATCTAATGGCTCCCACTAAGTCTATTAATATTTAGCCACGTGTCTCAATGTTATTCCTTATCTCTTGACCGTTGAATAATTGTTGAGTTTTCAAATTCTAAAAGAAACTTTGTGCCATCCATTGGATCTTACCTTGATCTAATGGTTGTCTCCAAGTCTCGCAACCTTTTTTTTAACTCATCTTTTATTCTGAGGCCTAGCAACTACATTTTTTTTTCACCATCTTTAACCCTTGCTTGTTTTAGAGACCTAGCAACCAAGGAAAAATCAATGTCGTTGAATGATTTACTAACCGAAGAGTTTATTAGGAGATATCCCGACCACTGTTAGATCTTTCATTAGATGGACGATCTGTGCCAAGTATTGTAATCATTGAAGCATATTCCTTTTCATTAAGAGATAGCACATCAAAGTCAATTCACTGAGTCTCATAATCATATGGAATATTCTCATAACATCAAGAGACTATGCAACCAACATAAAAGCACATGATCTATTCTCAGGACTTAAGTGTGAAAAAGTAATTTCAAAATAGACACTCAAATGAGAAATTAGGGCCTTTTGCTATTTTGAAATAGAAATAAACATAGGGCTTAGGGTTTTTGATATTTTCAACTATTTTTTGAGCTTAAAGATTTATTTGCAGAGGTATATAAGCAATTTTGACCATGACTTTCAACTTTTTGAGAATAGGAGTGACAATAAACTTCAAAATTTTACAGGGCAGACTACAACTGGAAATACAACCAAAAACCCCAAAGCATGTTTCAGAAATATTCAAAAGCATCTTTTGGCAAAGTTTTGGAAAATATATCTTCTATCTATTCCTTTGTGCTAATGTATTCCAAATTAATTTCTTTGTCTGCTATTTTCTCCCTCAAGAAATGATACTTAATGGAAATGTACTTTGTCTTTGAATGCATTATAAGATTTTTTGACATGTTTACTATGCTAGTGTTATTATAATGGATAACCACTGGCTCTTCAAAAATTATTCCAATGTGCTTTAGCATTTGTTTAATCCAAACAACTTGTGTAAAGTTTATTGCAGTAGCAACATACTCTGACTCAGCAATAGATTGAGCAATACAGTTCTTCTTCTTGCTCAACCAAAAAACCAGTCTTTTCCCAAGGAAAAATGCACCACCACTTGTACTCTTTCTGTCATCCACATTACCTTCCCAATCAGCATCAGTATAATATTTCAAAGTAAAATCTTTTGATTTTTCATACCACAATCCATAGTCTATTATCCCTTTCAAATATCTAAAAATTCTTTTCACAATAGCAAAATGTGTTTCTTTAGGATCTTCCTGATATCTAGCCACAATTCCAACTGCATTAGTAATATCTAGTCTAGTGTGAGTTAGATATTGTAGAAATCCAAGCATCAATCTATACTTTTTCTGTAAAACACTTTGACTCTCATCACTATTAGTTAGTTTGTGTCCCATCACCATAGGTGTCCAAACATGTTTACAATCTTCCATTCTAAACTTTTTCAGCATTTCCTTAAGATACTTGGTCTGAGATATAAAAATGCCATTTTTACTCTGATTAATTTGCATTCCAAGAAAAAAATTCATCTCACCAATCATTGACATCTCAAATTCATTTTCCATTTATTTAGCAAACTTCTTACTAATCTTATCATTGCCTCCAAAAATGACATCATCCAACATATTTGAAGAAAGAGGGATTTACTAAAGGGAAGTACACAAAACTAATGCAAACGAAGATAGGTCCCTATCCTATCTTGAAGAAATGTGGTAAGAATTAACATGAAGTTGAACTGCCAAATTGTTTGGGGTTGTCACACTTCTTCAATGTATGTGACTTAACTCCATATAAAGGGAGTTTTTATATAGATCAGAATACAGTGGACATTGAACAAGTTGCTGATGAGATCCTTCCTAAACCTTAACCACCTACCTTAGAAATAATTCTAGATACATAGGTAGTGAATAAGAGTAGGAAAAGAGAATACAAGTGATACTTAGTTAAATGGATAGGAAAGCCAGAAAGCAAAGCTGTATGGATAGATGAGAAGAATATCTAGGAATATGGTAGTACCCTTCATCAACTCATCTCGAGTCAGCTTGAGATTTCTTTTCCAGGGGAGTATGATGTAGGGGAATCTACCAAGAAAAACAAGAATACTAAAGATAATATTTAGATCCAAATTCAATTTGTTTAGGATAGGATATGTACTTGATTTCAATTTTTAATAAGTTACCCCATTTTGTAACCCAGTGTCCTAGGTAGGTGATTTATAAGCCACACTAGACATATGGGCACAGGGGTCTATAAAAGTCCTAGGATATTTTCTAGTTGTCCTTAGGTGTTTTAAAAGTTGATTTTGTCGAGGGGTCACACCCATATGTTTGGGTTTTCAATATTTTGTGAAAAGTGCAAATATTTGAAAAGTTGTAAATGTTGCATAATGCAACTTTTCAAAAATGTTGCTTAATGCAACTTTCCAACAATGTTACAATATTTTTGAAGTTGGAAGGCCAACGGTCATAACTCTTCATTTCCACTTATCAACCATAGGGAAATTTGTTTGAAGGAAACCAAACTCGAATTCAGTGTGGGGTTAATGATTTTGTAAAGTTTTGACACTTGCACAGTAAGATTTACTGTGATTTTCCTCCATTTTCTTTGTATTCCACCTTTGTAGGATCCCACACACATTCATTTTGAATAAATACCTATTTGTGAAGTTGCATATATGTTCTATCTTTTATTTTCAATTATTTTGAAATGAATTAGAAAAGGGGAACAAAAGTCAGAGAAGAATTTGTAGATACAGCCGAGAAACCATACCATACCTAGGGTTTTAAAGATTTTCACTTATATCTTATAAATCCACCATGTGAAAAATCTAAAACTCTAGTACTTTCAACGTATGAGAGTTTAATTTAATAGTTATGTGGTCTTAGTGTGGGAGATGACTAGTGGGGTGTTGTGTAAGTGAAAGATTGGGACAAGCGTCATCATGTGACTGTCCTTATTGGTGTCCCAAGCGTCATGGTAATTGGACTATCCCTTTGTAGACCACTTTGTTTGTAAAAGTGACCTAATAGGGATATTAGGTACTTTTTATCATCTGGGTATGTGAACATGCACATAAGATTAGTGAAGTTGGGGTTTGGACTATCTCCTTAAAGGGTGTCATAAATTTTAGGATTTATCCTTAGAAAACTCTCTTTTTAGTGCTACTAGCCCATAGGACTTGGGGATCCTTAGGAGGGACTGTAGAATTTTAACTTGGGATTCATCTTGATACTACCAATACCTTATTATCTTAGAGATGTCTAATAAGAGGTAATTCACCCTAGGGAGAGTAATTATCAAATTTTGAGAAACCATTCCTTTGGAAAGAGACATATTCATGGTCCTAGATATAAAGTAGATGAAAGGAGAGATGATAGGGTATTAGAGTCTTTGGAAGGGTTTGTATGAAAGTATATTGAACTTGTTTTGAAATCATATTGTGATATCAAGGGCTCTACATCAATCTACCCCATCATTAACAACATTTATATTTTTATTGCAATATTTCTTTTATCCTTGTTGTTGGATTTGGAACTAGAACCGTACTTGGTTTTCTTATAAGGGTAAATATCACCTTTTTTAACATGTACAAATTACATGTTCATGGAACTTTCCACCATTTTTTTAACTATAGGTGGGCCTTGCATGTGAATGCTATCATTTATTTTAGGAATGATAGTGTTGATAAAGATGTCCATTTTCTTAGATTTAGGAGTTAGACATGGACTTCAAGACAAAATATTCTGTCATCATTGAAGGAAAGTAAGGAATGGTTCTCCTTTTTGTTGTTTCATTTAACAGAGTTATTTCATGGTTACATGGTGCTTAATCTTGAATGTTCTTTTTTGGAGAAACAACTTGGTTAGTTCCTCAAAAAAATTTATTCCCGTAGGTAGTTTTGAAATAAATTCAATTGCTTGGCTACCAAGACTTCATGGGAAGAGTTGCATAAGATAATTTTGTTCATGCATAAAGTCTAGACAGAGAGCACAAAATTCACATACATGGTCTTGAGCATCAGAGTCACCAGTACACTTATCATATTGAAGAATTTCAACTATGGAAGGAAATTGAGGGATATAAAGATATTTGTCAAAGGGGAATGGATAGATCTTGTCAAGAGAGTACTTCATAGAAGGTTTATCTTTTTTCCTTTTTATTTCTTGCATCTCAGATTGTAATTGTTTACACTAGTAAATTTGACTTCAAATTTTGACAAAAATTGGTTAAAATTTCGACAATAATTGGTCGAATTTATGACCAAAACTTTCATCGTTCTTTTTTTGTCAAATTTTCAACGTGTTTATTATTGGTGGAAATTTCCACCAATGCTTGGTCAAAATTTCGACCAAGCATTGGTGGAAATTTCCACCAATGCTTGGTCAAAATTTCGACCAATGGACTAAAAAATCGACGAGAATGCCATACTTTCCACCAATCCAATGGTCAAAATTTTGACCATTGTATTGGTAGAAAGTATGGCATCCTTGTCAATTTTTTACTCTATTGGTCAAAATTTCGAGCAAGCATTGGTGAAAATTTTGACCAAGCATTGGTGGAAATTTTAACCAATGCTAATTTTAAAAAAAAATAAAAATGTACAGACTGAAGATGCATTCAGAGTTCTTTTCATTGACCTATGATTCATGAGTAGTGGTTTACATGAACCCATCTCTCATGAGAATGAATGGAACACTTAGTACTCATTGGCTCTAGGTGATGCTCA